>JACEVL010000863.1:415000-450892 GCA_020284085.1 Aporrectodea caliginosa | reverse complement strand
TGTTTCACCACTCAATTATTGATCAGATTTAAAATTCAGTTTCTGCGTTAATGCGCTGTCATACACAACAGTCACGCGCCTGCAGAATAATTTCGTGTATTTCTGTCTGTATGTTTCTGTATGTTTGTGGTTCCTGTGTGTCTGTATAACATTGCTAGTTTCCGGTTGAGCAAGAAAAGATTTTGCACTTGGTACACTCAGTGTGAACTGAAACACATTTACATAGCACAACACTTAAGCAATCACAATTCTCTGTTGATCATCGCCTCTAAGCTGATTCTACACAACTGTTCATATCTTTATCCACTCGCTCCTTTACACATGTACTAAGTCTCTCTCTCTTTCTCTCTCTTTCTCTTTCTCTCTGCCATCTGTGGATGTGTGAAGACATTTAATATAGTGCGCTTTATTCACCTCACAAAGTTATTAATCTTTTCTCTGCATGCTCATAAATTATGTTATCTGACTTTGTTCTTCGAGGAAGGTTTTGATTTAATAGACCACATCATCTTCTAAGCGGCTTTCCACAGAATTCTCAAAAAAGGCTATGATAAACTGTTGAAGAAAATACAAGAAATAAGGAAAACTAAAGCTACTTGTCTCTTTCGCAACTTCAAGTTCCGTCAGTAATGTCCTCTCAAGGAAGGTCTAATCAGACTGCAATGCTTTGTCATTGAGTGCTGAAAGTACTGCTCTTTCTTCCTCCTTCTTTTCATGATTCGTCATTTAATTGCCAGAATCTTCTCAGCATTTTTCCTCGACTCAGTCACCGCCCTTCACAATAATAGATTAGGTCACTATGCTCTGACTCAATGTTATCAGGAAGGCTTCGAAACTGGCGGTGGTTCCGCCGACGTGATTTGATCAAATTGATAGTTTTCGTCACCAAAGTGATTGCAGCCTGGAAACCCAGATCACTACCGCACCAGATCTACTGGTGTATAATACAGTTGAACTTCATTAGCTGCCTGTTTCAATTTCCCAGATGAGGCGATCAACAATACCAGTCCTTTGCTTTCTCCGGTCATACATAAATCAGCAAATCATATCTAAAGATTGATTGGCAGACAGAAATACAGATAACTGAGAGATGTTCAAGAATAGATGCGTTCTGGCCTATGGTTAGGACGAAAAGATTGCATGGAATCTTGATCCATCAAACTTTACTCACATTGACTTTCATTGACTCACAAATAGTAGAATATAAAAACTGACACCAATGATAAACAGGTCTTGTGATCACTTGAAAATGGTCTGACTCTGTGTTGTTGGTAGTAAGGCACACAACTACATGCATTAGCTTCGGAGTGTAGCCTACACCTATACAGATAAGTAATGTTTATTTTACAATTACACTTAGTAACTTCTATTGCAGCGGTGTCTAATGCACAAGACATCAACTGATGTCGCATCAAAACCAATAGAAGATCAGTCCGTAAGACAGAGGTGGGCAGCGTAGGGTGTGTAAGCAGTTTGAAGTTCGCACGCAAGTTAAAGGATCGTATACGATGCTCAATCTGGTACTGAGGCCTACCCCATTGTTAGTGTTACATCTGCAATATGCTTAGGATTAAGGGCAATGTTTCTTTTTCTGATATATATACATATATATTAGGGTGGTCCCTAAAAATAAAAGTGTGAATCTACTGTTCTCCAAGGTTCCATTTGGTTCCATTCCATCCAGAAGCATCACACAAAAAGTTGTACGGAAAAATATTAACATTTAGGACTGGCACAACACCATCAAAGTTTTACCATAATTATATCGATATGCGAACACTCGAACAGTAGGCATAATAGTTGTAATCACCAATGAATACTTAAACCAGGAATAAATTCAACCACTTGTAGTAGGTTCAGATTACAACACAATGACATTATTGCATGCCTGATTACTAGTGATTACACTGATTAGTGATTAAAATTATTTATTACAGTTGTTATTATTATTGCTACTGAGGTACATAGTCAATGTCAATTGGGCCTTGATCGCTTGACGGCACGCTCCTTTAATTGTTGGTGCTGAGAATGAGTTGCTTTGGATGCAAAAAAGCAAACGAGCCAGAAGCATAAGAAAGAAAAGCAGATGCGCTAGGAGCGGTAGAACCAGAAGCAGAACTAGCAGCATAAGAACTAGAAGCAGAAGAACCAGAAGCAGAAAAATCAGAAGCAGAACTAGCAGCAGAAGAACCAGAAGCAGAACCAGCAGCAGAAGAACCAGAAGCAGAGGCGCTAGGAGAGGAAGAACCAGAAGCAGAACCAGCAGCAGAAGAACTAGAAGCAGAAGAACCAGAAGCAGAAAAATCAGAAGTATAACCAGCATCAGAAGAAACAGAAGCATAGGAACCACAAGCAGAAGAAACAGAACCAGCAACAGCGGAGTGTCATAAAGTGGAGAGTGACACCAGCTTCGACTGTTCTTACTGCAGAGAGCTTTACAGTTTACAGCTACCGTTACGAAGAAACGTGGATTCAATGCTTAACATGCAAGTACTGGTGCCATGAAAGATGGGCCCCTATTGAGCTCGGGGACAAGCAATTTTTACTGTAATTACTGTCGTTAACTATCAATTTTTCTTACGTAAGATTACAAATGACAGTTTTAATTCATTTTCTCGCTACTGTTGTTAAATGTGAAACAAATAATTCAGATAGCTCAATTAACATTAGCACTGCCTTCATGTCAAACTTGTCCAACCACTTGGGCATGAGCAGCAGTAGGCTATATGCCACTTTTGTCCAAGGGGTATGGGTAAGAGTGGCATTTTCACTTTGTGTTTTGGCGTAGTTTGCAAAATATTTTATCACATAGTCAATTTCAAGGTATTTATGTCAGCTTTATATACTTTATTTCGCACAAAGCAGAACAGAGAAACTAAGCAAACTTAGCAAAGACTAGAACAGAAATACAAAAATACAAAAACTCCTTCCCAAACAGACTGGGAGACAACTCAAACTATTGCTCCTCTCGAAGCATAAACGTAGTGGACCCGCGATCTTACATAATACATGTTGTCTTTTACAGACAAACCATAACCAGTAACTAAATTAATATGCTCATGCCCATAACTGAATGTCAATGACAGCATATTTAGTGTACTATTATCCACCGTTAGCATGTCTTTAAGAAATTTAAACATAGCAATAACTCTCATAGATTTAAAGTCCAAACTGCCCAAACCTGCAATAAATTCTCTTACTGATTCCCATTTGTGAAAACCAAATACTTTACGATACACATTATTCCAACAAGCATTTAGTTTACTCAGCTGAGATTGAGAAAATCTCACAGCAACTGAGCCATATATTAAAACTGGTAAGCTATAAGTCTGCTGCAAGTAAAGCTGCATTAACTCCGACAAACTTGAAGAGTTATTGAAAATATTATTGGAAGCTGCATAAAAATTGCGCATTATGCAGTCTACATCACAACTCAGTTTACTACCAGCACAAAAGATGATTCCCAAGTATTTAATTTGCTCTGACCAATCAACCTTTTTGTGACCTAGGAACATATCTGGTAGGGAAGCCTTGAATCGAGGTCCGAATGCTTTATGAGTTTCCCACATGACTATGACAAATTGTGGCATTATGTTACATGTAATTATTTTTAAAAAAAATGTAGAATGTGTTCTAAAAAGGGCCTCTCTTGCCCCGGTCTCCCTATTAAGTAAAGTGCTGTTGATTACAATTTTACCAATGAAGAATACAGCAGGTTCTAATGATGAAGATAAAGCACATGCTAAATGACTGATGCAAGAGGAAGGAAGAGCAGTAGGTCCATAGTCACAACTGGAACTAAAAGGAGATTTAGTTCAGAAAACAAACTTTTATATGGAAACTTTGTGCTTGTATAATATATTATTGTATAATGTATAATAAACTATATAATATTATATATTACATAATATATGTGACACTGTATATTTATTGTGTAGGCCTATAATAACTGTTGTGCATTGAAGATTTAAGTTAGACCAAACATGTGTATGCTTGCTTGGATGGATTTGTGCTTATCGGTCTCAGGAACTCACGGATCAAATACCACTAAAATGCCAATAAAAATAAATAATAAACAATCAACGAGATCATAAACATTGTAGGCCTAGTAATTATTTTTAGCTGTGCTTAAGTAAAATCATCCAGCCATTCTGTAGAAAACTAAACATAGGTCCAAAAATGCGAATCAAATACTTATACTTGAAATGACGAAAATTATTTGTAAAAATCTAAATTTCAAAGACACTGTGGCAGTCCTAGATATTGTTCGATCCTGATAATTTTTGGGCTACATTAGTTTTAAACCAATTGGCACGGAATGCCGGGTTGGTGAAAGTAAATAACTGAAGTTGAAAATTTTCCATTACAGATGCGACCACCCTAATATATATAATATATATAGTTTCTGACCTATTACCAACATTGAGTTTCCATCATAAAGTACATTTATTAATCTCAAATCTAGGGTTATTAAAATGAAAACCACATTTCAATGCAAGAAAATATAATTTTTAAAAGAAGAAATCATTGACAATTTAAACTTTGAAAAATATGTTGAAGTACCATCCGTATACATTAATAGATCATGCGCGCGTTCTGGCGATGACAATCATGTATAGCACTGGTTACAATCATACTAGATAGATATCTTCGCTAAAGAAGATAGAGCAGAAATTAAGTGTTAGTTCAAGCCAGTAGCTGACGATCAAGTTCGAAAATGCTGCAACCATCTTCAGTGCTCATAGTTGATCCTTAGCCAACTAAAACCAACAACAACAGTCTTGCACAAAACATTTTCCAGCTAGGATCACCCATATGACCTGGTCTTCGGTAAGACAAATATTTAAAAGAGTCTTTTGCTTAATGTTTATGTATTTGCAAGCCATTCCAATATCGTTAACGATACCACGAAGGATGTCTCCTTTCATGACCATTTGCTTTCTGTGAGTCAACTACGCTAATGTCGGACTGACACGGTGACACCTACATCAAAGCGACTGACTTATGCCTTGTAGATGACTGCACTGCTTTTACAACAGTTTTGAGATTGGAAATATAATAGAATCTTCACATATGAAACATTGAACAATTTACTGCAATCAAATTTAAGGCTTGCTATCAGAAATTCATCAAATTCTTTTTAAAATCAAGTCCTGTTGTTTTAAAGCAACAACTCTAGAAAAGCATTGAAAAGTTTATTAACCTGTCAAATTCAGGTTGATCTTTACGATCGGCGTTGGAAGAAGTGGTGGATCTTCTACAGAATACAGAAGTCTTTTATGCATTCATATCTCCCATCGTCGTATTTTCCTGAACTGACCCTAATTAACTGGTATTCAGTTATTCAAATATTAAAAAATTATCAGTTTTATTAACTGCCGGGCCTGTCGGCGTCATTCATACAACACCGTGTCGTTGTCGTTAAATCAGGACTCTAAGGACATCTTTTCAAGATCGTATTGCTCTGAGGATGTTTCTGACTGACTACTTTCTGGACTTCATCCGGGCTCATATCGGACTTCGACAATCGTACTAAATCATACATTAAAGCCACCTAAAGCTTGTACATGACTAAAAGTGATGCTATAAAAGCGTTGATATTGGATTATAATTAACGCCCAGACTTAAGCAGCATTGAGCAGTAGGCCCTATAGGCCTAGTGCATTCAAATTTTCGGCTTCCTACAAGGAGCGTCAGAAAATGTTCAACTATCGACACCTGTTATATCTAAGCAAAAACTCTACAAAATTAATGGAATTGAAAGTTAACAAAACCACTGTAAGAGCTATGCTACACACAATACAACTAAACTAAATGCTACACACTCAAATGATTAAGATATACAGCAGTAGGATGCGAAACCGTCGATCAACTGATGAGAAGTTGCGATCACAATACGATTATAAATACTGACACAAGGAATTCCTATGCGACACGTGGTTTCACTTTCATCTACTGTGCAAAGATCAGCTTAACTCTAATATGAAACGTTTGTTTAAGTCTCACCTAAAAAGTAACAGATTTGCTCCAACACGGTGTCTCTTAAAGCATTGTTGAGCGAAGAGTAACTATCCACATGGAAGTATGTTTTGAGACCATCCTAAAACAAACAAAATATTCCGGATGAAAGTCGAGTATAACTCTTTTAAAGAAGTTGGGAGATATCAGAAGAAGGCTGAGTCATTTCACAAGATTCACCAGAGATAATATGCACAAAGAAGCGTATAACAAAATAAGGACACAAGTTATGTTCTCGATTAATTTTACTTGTAGTATGACAGTGTAAGTCACTTAAGTATAATAATTATAAACGGCCAAAAACGTAACAACACTGCATGGAATTTTTCAACGCAAACACAAACTATGACTTTGGCTACATGATCTTCTGGCAAACGAACACTATTATAGAATTAGGCCGAGGGTAATAAGTATAGCTCTAAGCGGACAATTTTGTATTAAAGTTTCATATTTGTTCTAAAACTGATCCTAAAGCTCGCTTGCCGAAGATGCACAATAATAGGCTATGATTAGAAGAATATTTCCGGCGCCTTGTATATAATCTCAGTGTCTTATTTAAACGAGGATCCACTACTTCACTTTAGCACTTTAACCACACGCTATTAGAATAAAGGCTAAACGAATGAGTAGGCCTCGAACATTATTTCCGACGGATTTTATCACGACAAAAATATGTGATGTCCTTCTAAGTCCTTCCAATGTTTAAACGACAATGCTTTTTAAAGGTACCTTTTCTTCTAATATCCTCATTCTTTTTTATTAGCCTATCCTTGATTTTCGAAACTGTGAGGCATTAATGTATTCCCAGAAAAGCTTTCACAAATGTTGTTGAACCCATAAACGTCTTCCTCACCTACAGCCCAAGATGAAAGGTAATATTATTCATTGTATATCTCACCTTTTCTGGTTTCGATGCTACAGCTTTCGCCCAGGTCTCGTTGCATCCTGTCGTAACGCAGACCAAGAAAAATGTTGCTCCATAACGCTGAATCGTAAGTGACGCAGCTTCAGCTTCCGCATCGTCATAAATCGGAATACCATCCGTGATCATTAATATCACATTTTTTCTGGCAGGTATTAGGAGTGTGTCTACATCGTCCCCAGCAGCTGGACTGAAGACTCCAGTGGCAAAGACACCCGTGGAAAGTAAATCGGTAAACACGCCACCCTTGAAAACGAGTCCGCCAATGGCTGACAACAAAGGATTCATAGCTGTGTATCTACAAAATACGACCATGTATGAGATATTGAGACGGAATAAGTGTTGGATCATCTAACATTAACTGAGACGTAGCCGCTGAATATCATACATCATGCATGCGTAAATACACAAGTAGTAGTGAATACACGGAAACTAGAATCAAATGCGGACCACCACGGAAACTAGAATCAAATGCGGACCACCGGTCCACCACGGATATGAGAATCAAATGCGAACCACCACGGATATGAGAATCAAATGCGGACCACCACGGAAACTAGAATCAAATGCGGACCACCACGGTAACTAGAATCAAATGCGGACCACCGGTCCACCACGGATTTGAGAATCAAATGCGGACCACCGGTCCACCACGGATATGAGAATCAAATGCGGACCACCACGGATATGAGAATCAAATGCGGACCACCACGGATATGAGAATCAAATGCGGACCACCACGGTAACTAGAATCAAATGCGGACCACCGGTCCACCACGGATATGAGAATCAAATGCGGACCACCACGGATATGAGAATAAAATGCGGTCCACCGGTCCACCACGGATATGAGAATCAAATGCGGACCACCACGGATATGAGAATCAAATGCGGACCACCACGGATATGAGAATCAAATGCGGACCACCACGGAAACTAGAATCAAATGCGGACCACCACGGTAACTAGAATCAAATGCGGACCACCACGGAAACTAGAATCGAATAAGTTTTTCACCCTCATACGTAGTGCTGCTATGAAGACCACTTTTTTCTTCTATATACCAAGGGTCATTTCAAATGGTCGCACGTTTTAGACACTAGCCTACAACTGCCATTCCTACCAGGCCTGATTGTACTTGCAACTAATGAGAGCACACGCACGCCTGGCCATTTTCGCAATGATTATTTAGTAGTGGCTCCTTCTTTGGGCTACAGCCTTTTTCAGTTATGCAGCCATCCCTTGTAGCTAGCTTTAGCCTTTAAGCGTGGAGGCCAATACAGCTAGGGTTGGCATTTGTACTTGCAACCAATGAGAGTGCACGCAAGCCTAGCCAATTTTAATTATTTAGTATGAGCTCTAAGCATTGTTTTTTGGGCGACAGCCTTTTACAGTTAGGTATCAAGCGCTTGTAGCTAGGTTTAAACGTTAAGTTTGGAGGCCAATGTTGTTTAGGCAGCAAGTAAGTGCTTGTACACTAGTATTAGGGTTTGCCTAGTGAAGACATGGCTGAGTTGACTTGCATTTGGAAGACGAGTCAGACTATACATTTCTCAATGAATATTCAACTTATAGTAAGAAGGTCTGAATTAGGGTTAGCGTACTGTTTGCGCTACAGCTAAAGAACTTTATTAGGAGAAGAAATGATGTACATAATGTAGGCTAATGTATATATACACAGCACAGCATCGTGCCTATGCCTCTGTTGGCCCTTTGCTGTGGAATGACCTTTCTGCTATATCTCGTGCTGTGGTGTTATCTGGTGGCACTACTGTTTCTGCTCGTTTTAAGACTTTTTCGAGGGCCCTTCGCACTGGAAGCGCCTCTGATTAGGTTGCTCTGTGAGAGGCGCCTTATAAGTCCGTGAATAGAATAGAATATATACATATATATGCATATATATGTGCTGTTATCAGGGCCGGATTTAGGGTGGTGGGGCCCACGGGTGCCCAGTATGGTGGGCCCTTTTCTGCAACGGAATTTTTTGCTTTTGTTGATGCGCAGTTTCCAACAGGGCCAACCCCCATACCAAGTTATAACATATCATACTGACTCATACATTGACATACAAACAATGGTGCTAAAGGCAATGTTTAGGCCTATAATTGTTGACTTATTGTTCTCCGATTTTTAAAAATTCATGCAAAAAAAAATAAATTGGGATGATCATTTTGCTGATAAATTATAAGTATTAAATAATTTCTCAAATACAAACAAAAAGATAAGCTTTAAGCTTCTTATCCAGTTTTTAATAGAAAGTCACTGATACAGATACTGATAGGTCTACACTTATCTCGCTGGCAGAACATCCAGTCAGCGCCAAATTTCGCTCGGAAAGAATGTGCACTTTTATTGGTTTTTAAGCCGTATGATTGCAAATGGCTCATCTATTAGTGGGTATATTGCGTCCGAGTCCACTTCTGTGATGCCTGTCAAGTTCCCCGCGTGGAATATTCATGGTTTGGACGATTTACACGACATCTACAATCATCTCCTCATGGCAGCCGCCACGTGTTTGGTAACAACTAAGAACGGAGAGTCAGGATCCGAATTTCCACGCGCTTCTCCTGCGAACCTTCAGAGGTGGACTATAAAGATTCCAGCAACACAACATCTGTTGCCAAGAAAATCACGGATGCAGTCTTATTAATTATATGTAGACTTTGTAGCATCGGCTACCAATGAACTTGCCATTCTTTGAACTGTTTACCATCTTGAAGCGAGCGTCAGAAGCGCTCATATAGTAGCTGCTGATAGCTGACTTTGGGCTTCTCCTGATCCAACGACAGTAACATTTAATATCAACTGTCTGATACTCATGTAGGCCTACAGCGCCCTTTCCTTCGGCCTCGGCTGTGCTACGGCGCTATGGAAATCGTCTTTATTATTATTATTATTATTATTATTATTATTATTATTATTATTATTATTATTATTATTATTATTATTATTATTATTATTATTATTATTATTATTTATTATTACAGACATTCTCTTTTAAACTAAAGTGATAAGCGGAAGCTCCAAAATAAAAAGAGATAGCTTGAGTCAGTTAATTAGCTGAGTTTTGCTTACAGTTAGGTCTAAATTTGAATAGGCACACTAGAGACTTTGTGCACTCTTCTACTGGTAAAGTCATCAGTAAACTGATTAAAATCCAATTGGCGTAGAATATCACTCTATTGGCCCATGCACAACACTGCAAGGTGTCTACTGTCTATAAGTCTCTCATGTGTCATACTTGTGCGAAGCCTGTGCTTCATTATCTTCATAGAAAATGAGCGTTCAGCACTAGAGTTTGTGACCATTAGCACCAAGTACATTCTTAGCATAATTTCTATTGTCTGGCCAATTCATTTGGAAATGAACTTTCAACACTTTTGTCAAGTATTAATTGGTAGGCTACATGAAATGCTCCTGACTTATGCTGAGGCCTGCGCTACATGTCTCGTCTTTAAACATTTTGACAAAATAAGATATCCATGGCTTTCATCGAGGTCATCGCCATATATTGCTGTATACAAGGTTTTTCGCTGAGTTGTGTATTTCTTCATAACTACATGATTCAAGCCTAGATAGTCTAAGATAGAAAACCAAACCTTGAGCAGGGTAGTTCGTAAGATGCTAGCCTTTTTGATAACTCGGTTGTGAATTGATCGATGACGGGTAGCAAATTGCAATCCGAAACTGCTGCGAAGCTGAGAGCACAGCTTCTGACGCTCGACCATAATTCAATGGTAGGACACGTACTTTTTGATTATGTGTCCTTCTTTGCACATATTCTGCCGTTCCACAAACTTCTGGGCCCTTGCTATCAACCTCTGAGAAATGATCTAGTTTCGGGGCCGTAATTGAGCTGGCGTTTGTTCCACAACAACTACAGCATCACCAGAGACACCAGGCTCAGATGAAACTGCATTTTGACCATCATCCACGGTGACAGCACGTGCACTTATAGCTGTTGCTTCAAGGAAAGCAGTAAATACAATGTGTCATTGCAAGTACCTTCTCATTTTGAGATGCTTTTTCTTTACTTAACTTGCGTTTTCGACAATCACTAGGTCACTAGGCCGATTAGTACCCTTTTGCCGATCACCAATTCAGTTCATCTCTGTCGGTTGAAATTACTTAAGACTCTTCACATTATATTAACCCTCCGTCGGGCGAAAAAAAAACGATACAACTAAGGTCGTGGGGTCAATTGTGACCCCATAGTAATAATTATGTAATTTGAATAAAACAAGCACATAAATTGCATAAGAGTGTAATTATTATTACTAATATTCACTGAAATGTCAATATTTGTTTTACTTCCTCATGACATGACGTCATAACGTGACGTCATGGAACGACGTCACTTCATAATGTCATGATGCCACATACAAACATATGCTTGTAATAGTTTTGTACACTAATGATTGCATGAGAAGGTCATTAGTGTAATTAATATTCACTGAAATGTCATTATTTGTTGTTCATAACATCATGACATGACGTCATAATGTGACGTCACGTAATGACGTCACTTAATTATGTTATGTTGCCTACATACAAACATAGGCGTGTAATGGTGTTTTTACACTAATGATTGCATAAGAAGGTCATTAGTATTATTAATATTCACTGAAATGTCATTATTTATTGTTTATGACATCGTGACATGACATCATAACGTGACGTCACGTAATGACGTCACTTCCTGATGTCATGATGTCACATACTAACAATTGTCTTATAATACTGGTCGTACTACTAATGCCTGAGAAGGTCATTAGTATTATTAATATTCACTGTAATGTAGTTGTTTGTTGTCCTTCCTCATGACATGACGTCATAACGTGACTCACTTCATGATGTCATGATGCCACATACAAACATAGGCTTGTAATGCTGTTCTTATTCTAATGTATCCCTAATGAAGTGACGCTAGAATGAACATAGGAGACTACTAGGAGTCTAGGAAAGTATTCCATCCAATCAGCAGAGGACATGTCTGAAAGAGATCTGACAGTGGACAGTGCACACATTCTTATGGCATGCCTTGCAGACTAGCCGTGGAGTCTAGGAAAGTATTCCATCAATCAGCAGAGACATGTCTGAAAAGAGATCTGACAGTGGACAGTGCACACATTCTTATGGCATGCCTTGCAGATAGCCGTGGCTTTTCTATCTGTCTGTCAGGGACAAACTTGGCAGCAACGTCGTTTGTTGGAGCTTCCTGAATGTCGTATACATGTTTCAGTGGTGCTCTAATCAGCCCAAGATGAGACGCATAAGGTCGTCGCTATTCCTTTAGCTCTTGGCAAAGATCTTTCCCCAGTTTCTTGACGAACAGCCGACGCTTTCCCACTGAAGCCTTGTCAAACTTCAATTTCTCATGGAGGACGTGAGCGAAAGTGTCGCAATATCCAGTTGGTTGCAGAACAGCACTACCGGCCAACGTCTGGTTGAGAACTTCGTGCTGAATGTTTTTATCATCTGGTCAGCACAATTGACTCCTACTTTTGTCCAGTTGTAGAAGTTTATAACCTCCGGATGTTTCCCTGGCCAAAAGTCCCACTGGAGGTGTGCATACACTGCATAGTCGACAAGACGACGACCACTTTGTCCTTCTTACACTTGTCTCCGGTCTCGTTGAACCCGATATAATCGTAATCGTAATCGTAATCAAACATTTATATAGCGCCACTCAAAACAGAGGCGCTCCCGACCCGAGCCAGTCTCTTCACTGGTAAAGGGAGGTTTTCAGGCGCTTGCGGAACTGGTCAAAAGAAATAGAAAAAAGGTCAGTCCTGAGGGACTGAGGTAACAAGATATAAGGGATGATTACAAATCGCATCCTCTGGGAGTCACATATTCTTCGGGCAACTCTACTAGAAATAGTACGAATATTACCAACCAAAGTCGCTTTCTTTGTCTACAGAACATCTCTAACCAGGAACAGCTAGGTTAAAAAATTATAACTGGTCATGTTGCGACCTTCACATTCAAGAGGTTGTATGAGCTGGCGGACAACGTTTCCTTCCCAGATCTTTGGTTGGAGCTGCATCGGCGCTCTCTTTGCCGCAATATATGCTGGCATTGTACTTGACTTCAGCATCGCAACACATCCATAACTTGATGCCGTATTTTGACGGCTTGTGTTGTACAAATCTGCACCGACCTCGATATGGAGCGAGTCTGTCGTCAATTGTGAGAAATGGGCCTGGAATCATTGCAAAAGCGGGAGGGCAGCACTGATAAGTAAATATAACACGAAATAAGGAAATAATATTGCGGGTTTTTGTGCAACTTTAGACTGTTTAATTAGAAAGAAACATCAATTAGTAATGGGGTTAAAAATTACCCCATGACCTTATGTGTATAAATGTCCTGTAATTTTTTCCCATCTAAAATTCGTATGCAAACTCAACTGGAATACGCAGTGACAACCTGTACAATAATTCTCGTGAAAAATCACAGCGGCCATTTCACTTTTTAATATCGATCCATGACTTGAAAATGCACTCTGGGGTCATTTTTGACCCCACGTCCGATGGAGGGTTAAGTAATCCTGATTTCAACCTCAAACTGCGTTGTATGGCCTGATACAATGCATACATAAAGGTAGAATCCTATATAGGATTGGATTGCATGTCTCAAAGCCACTACCAGCACAGAAATGATAGCATACAGCTGTGTTCGATACTGCTACAGATGTTCACTTAGGGTCATTCGAGGTCAAAAGCAACAGCGGAACGGAACGCTGTAGCGAAGACAGACTACCCATTTCTGCAACCCTTTCACCCCGAAACACGGGTGGAGCTCAGGACGCTGGCTTGTGCACGGGTCACTTCTTGATCCGTTTGCTGTCTGCTGCATGCGGACCAAGCCCTAGAGAGATATCACACTGTATCTGCCTACATCAGTAGACCTCAGGTGGAGTTAAAAGTAAGATAACCTGTCAACAGCTGCGATGCCACGCGCTTAAGTTGTGAACAATATTTACGGGATATTCAAAATTATGATTGCATAGTGGTAATTCCGAAGCCGACCACTCACTGATTCAGGTCCACTACTAGTCACTCGTAAAATCTCTTCTTTAGTCAGATAGCAGTGAAGAAAAAATTAAATTGAAACTGGTGGGGGCCCCTAAGTGGTGGGGGGCCCTGGGCTGGAGCTCGTGTAGCCCATGCTTAAATCCGGCCCTGGCTGTTATTTGATTTTGGGCTATTAATGCAGGCCTACCTTGTCAATTCAAGCTGTTAATCGTTCTACCAATATGTTAAGCAAATAGGTGTCCCTGTTAGCGGGTTCTCCATCTCTTAATTGCCTTCTTGATAAATTGATATCTATTATTGTATATGTCTTGATCGATGGTTTCAACTAAAGATTGAATTGATATGAATTGAAATTATGTACGGCGTCCTGAGCTGTTTTATTGTGAACGCCTTTTGTCCATTTGAAGGAAAGCTGATCTTACGAAACGTGAAGAAGTTAAGTTGTGCTCAGACTGTATCTTGTTTGTTGGACGTACATGCCCGACTTTCGCAAGCTCCCCCACTATTCGCTTTATCTTCCTATGTGGATAAAGTTTATTCGCTTGGGAGTCCTTTCCGGTTGCTAGTGGAATTTGAGTTTCTCTTCTTGAGGCTTTCACGTTGACTTTCGTCGCCCGTTGTCGAAATTATTTTTCTACTGAGTAATCTTTCGCTAGCGAAACGTTTATGAAATAAAGCCGTATTTTATCATACAGCCTGTGTTCTACCGCGAACTCTTCACCATCCAGCCAACCCGTTCTACCCGATCATCCTCCGTTCTCACTCTTTCTAGATCCCCGGCCACAACAGTTACTCATCTCAAGTTCTCCAACTGAGCAATATCCAACACTGCACCGCGTCTCTGGAACGATCTACCTCCTGAATTCCGCACTTTTTCGGTTCCTCCACCATCATCGCCAATCATCCACCATCATCTGCCTCAGGCTCCTCTATCCATCACCCCCAAGGCTTTCCACTCGAAACTAAAGTCTCTCCTTTTCAAGAACTCTTATCCTGACTCTTCTGATCCTGTACCTTCCAATCCTCGACCTAAAAGACACCCGCCTTAACATCTGCTGTGCCCTCTCTGATCCTCTGGAAACCGGACTCGGACCTCCCTCGGACTACTCTTTTGGACAACCCTCTGACTATACGCAGCGCTCGTGAATAAGCTGGTGCCCTGCGCTTGGCTTTCGAGTGGCGCTTTAGAAGTTTGGAGATTACGATTACGATTACGATTTATCTAGAAACCTGCAACAATATACGATTTGAAAAATTACGCACATACCCAAACACCTAGGTAGCCTATATACTTAAACAAATACATATAGAAGAATACATACTATTTTGATATATAACTGCACAGAAAAAACGCATACATTTATAGCAACATAGACTATATAAATACATACAAAGGTCTATATACGTGTAGCCTATATCTTCAGCGGTGGTTATGCTAATTTTTTCCTTGCATTTTATTGTCCATGAGAGCGCTTGAAACAATGAACTGTCATGTTCTGCTTACTGTGTCAAGTTCCATTCCACTTTACACGAGTTAGTGAACGTCAAAGAAGCCACCCGGTCAAATGTCGGTCCAGAGCCAATGTTGAGGGTATTAGTAATATTTTTGCTGAACTGAAGAACGGTTTCCCAGTTTTCACACGGTTCATCACCACCACAAACAGTTGAAGAACCGTCGAGGTCGAAAAGAAGGTCCATCTTTTTTCTGCAAGCTGATGAAATCAGACAACCAAACAGTAAAAGTTAGCACCGCCCAGTCAAGCTTAATTCTGTAAAAAACCTTGTAACTTAAGTTAGTCCCGGGCCAACCAAGGCCGTAGCCAGGATTTTGTTGCGGGGGTGTTTACTAGCCCTTGAATAAGCCGACAACAACCGAGCCAAGTGACTAAGAGGTCTGGAGGAGCGACAACCGAGTCAAGTGACTAAGAGGTCTGGAGGAGCGTCGTGAGCTCCCATAGAGGTTCCTATACATTCAGTGTGATTTTAGTTAACGATAACGATAACGAAAATGTTCGTTAACGAAAATAAAATGAATTCGTTAACGATAACTATAACTATAACTAAAAATATCATTAACTATAACTATAACTATAACGAAAATAACACTAACGAAAATTCATCTTTATTTTCGTTAATACAAAAATAAAAATAGGAAGTGCAATATGGACGATTCGACATAAATGAGAACGAAAAATGCGAAATTTTTATTGTGAAATTTGTCAGTTACTTTGGAAACTCGTGTATTGATGAAGCTGAATGTACCCATGCTTCAAAGGTTTTCATAGCTCTGAGTAAATTGTGAAACAGCGTATTAATACGCACAATTTTGCTAATAGACTTAATTATTGTAACTAAGTAGTAACTAAAATTAACTGTATTGTATTGTATTGTATATTCGTTTAATGACATTCATGTAGACACACCGCTACAAGGTACAATTGAGGAAGTAAATTAATGCTATAAATTCTATCGTTTTTCACTGAGAAGGCATAGGGCACCTACTAAAATAAAAATCCATTAACTATAACTATAACTATAACTAAAAAATAATACTAACTATAACTATAACTATAACTAAAATAAAAAATCATTAACTATAACTATAACTATAACTAAAATAAAATCTGTAAGGAAAATCACACTGTATACATTACACACTGTAATGCAGCAGACTTCAGTGGTTAAATTCAGCCGGGTCTCGCCGGGTCTGAGATCCGGCACCTAGGAATTCAGACCCCCCACCTCTGATTTGAGACCCCCACCTGCATTGTTAGACCCGCCACCCAAATTATGAGATCCGCCTAAACAAAAAAGAACCGCCACCCAAAATCAGATTAACCTATTCGTCAACCTCACGGTGCGATTCAATCAATATTCACTAGCATCACAGAAAACTGTTTAGCCTACGTGTTTACTTAAGCAGCCCACCCGCTCTCTCTCTCTCTCTCTCTCTCTCTCTCTCTCTCTCTCTCTCTCTCTTGGAGAGAGAGACAGAGAAAGCTATGTCTATGGTAACATTAATACAATAAAAAGTATCATTTGCGCGCGAAAGAGTAAGAGACAGAGACAGACAGAGTAAGAGACAGGCAGTCTCTGTCTCTTACTCTGTCTCACTCTGTCTGTCTGTCTCTCTCTCGAGTTGAAATTAATGTTTTATAATCCCTTCCCGCGGTTAGCGTGTTTCCCGCTCTGTGTACAAGGATGCACACGTTTGCTAAAAACTTAGCTGGAATCGGTGTGGAAATCTGAACTGGGCTATCAAATCTTTTGATTAGTTTTAGTTATAGCGCATGTAGCAAACTGTCGAAAAGAAAGGTGGATAACGTGCACCAACCATCAGAAGTTCAAGTGGCACAACGGAAGATGAATGATTTCTTTTCACACAAAAGGTCCTGTAAGAGGTCAGTTTTGTATTCTTCTACTAGGGCATTAGCAAGGTAATTGAGATAAGTTTGACAGTCTAACCAAATCGCCGAAACCCAATTCTGTGATGAACTGATGATGAACTAGATGAATCAGAGGCCCGGAAACCTATGGCGCCAAAGGTGACGATGCTCACACATATTTTGGCTTTGTGGCGTCGAGGCGGGAGCATGCTTACACTACGTTTATGGTAAAGTTAATACAATAACAAGTATAATTTGCGCGCTGAATTTTAATAGTGATTCATCATCATCATCAGTTCCTAACGCCAGCCATTGCGCGACGATGGTCACGCATACATTATCGCCATTCTTCGTATGCAAGCAGCAATACATGGGTATGGACACCAGGACATCATCTACCTGTGTGAACACTCATTATAACAAAGTGTCTTCAGACAGTTGGAATTGAATTTGTTTGTACATGTGTAAGATGTCTATGTGTAAGACCTATTCTAAATCGCGTTGAGTGATTACACGAATAATAATTATAGTATAGCCTTTGAGAATCATATAGCCACAGAATGATGCACATACTTTGTGTATAATGTTACTTATACTGGCTTATCTTTGTTCAAATCAGTTGAACCGTTGCGGAGTCGATCTCTATCTCCGTCTCCGTCTCCGTCTCCGTCTCCGTCTCCGTCTCCGTCTCCGTCTCCGTCTCCGTCTCCGTCTCCTCCGTCTCCGTCTCTCTCTCTCTCTCCTCTCCTCCCTCCCTCCCTCCCTCCCTCTCTCTCTCTCTCTCTCTCTCTCTCTCTCTCTCTCTCTCTCTCTCTCTCTCTCTCTCTCTCTCTCTCAAAGACCGTTCTCTCTCTGTCTAGCTATACGCCACTGGATATAATAATTATATAAAGTATAATTTTATCCACTTTAGGCCTGTACAGCAGATCTCGAGGTGGCTCACAGAGCTTTCAAACACTTCCCGGGCCACTGAGATGAACTGATGATGCAACACGAAATGTTCCCAGTCCCTGAAAAACAGTTGCAACCAAGCGTTTAAATCCACCAAAATAGTATGGAATTTGGGCTGGCATGCAGTAAATTTTTGGTTCCATATACTAATGACTTAAAACAGGAATACAGAGATTTCAAAGACGTGAAAAAAGCTGATGCTTCAGGGAAGAAATTTAAAAGACTTATCAGTGCAATCCACACACTGCCTGTTAGCACTGCTGAATGTGAACGTGGATTTAGCAAAATGAACTTAATTTGCAAACCTCTAAGGTCATGTAGAAGTGTAGAACATATTTCCTCTCTTATTTTCATTTCCATTGTTGGGCCGCCTTTCCATGAGTGGAACCCACTTTCGTACGTGCACTCATGGATTGCTAAGGGTCGTCATGCCGCAAAAGATTCAGGCAAGTGCAAAGCACCGAAAACATGCAAGGCCACAGAAGCACGCAGGGCAGTATGGAAATGTTTCTAAGTTCGCATGTTGTGGCATTGACAAAATGACAGTATTCAAACTCTTGCTCAATTTTCAGCTTTTCACTGGGCTTATATTTAGACTGCTTTGGTCAATTTTTATTTACTGAGCTCTTCAATGTGAAAGTATTCTGCAAATTAATTTTTGGTATTTGTTGTCAAGTGTTTTGCATGTTGTTGCAATGACATGTTGATCAAAGCCTAGTCCTCTGTAATAATGTTATGTTGAATAATGTTTATTTCTTTGAAGTTAATGTTTCTGGTTGCAATAATCAATGATGCGCGTGCTTCGCGCATTTTTTATTTTATCCGAGTATTTTTACACTCGAAAACGCCGTTATAGGTATTGATAACCAGGCTGCTAACAAACATACACACGTAAATATATTGGTTATAGATTGACCAGTTAGCATTAGGCTTAAGTTTTAAATTTTTGAAGACTTGGAGACCCGGCACCTCTGGATGAGCAATTTAACCAATGGTGCAGTTAGTATTATATTATAATTCCAGAGCATCGATTTTACAAATGGGCCAATGGTACTCAATGCAGCTCCTCGTTTGATCGCCCGCCTTCCTCGCTTTTCCCATATTTCGACTTTTATGACTGAACACCTTCATAGGCTTCCTTTATCTGCTCGGATTCAGTTTAAAATACTCCTTCTTACCTGTAAACCGTTTTGGGGTCAAAGTCCATGCTACCTCTGTGATCTTATCAGACTGTGCTGTGGCAGTCTGAGACCGAGGTTCTATAGAGAAGGTCATGGCGGTATAAGGAGCGGAGGTATCTATACTAAGTACTAAGTATATATATATATACTTATGTATATATTATACATATATTATGTTTGTGCATGAATAATTGTATATATAATTATATATATATATGTACATTATATGTATGTTATTGCATGTATATGTATGAGGAGTATTCAATCTCTCTCCAATCATCTCCACTCTTGGATGTCATCTAATCGCCTCTCCCTTAATGCTTCTAAGACTCAATTCATCTGGTTTGGTACCCCTCAGCAGCTCCATAAACTTGATTTTGCTCTCCTCTCTGAAAAGTTCCCACTCTTCTCTTTCTCGTCAAGTGTACGTGATCTGGGTGTTACCCTTGATAGTTCACTTACCTTTACCGAGCACATCTCTAATCTCACACGCTCCTCCTATTTTCACTTAAGGCGTCTCAGGGTCATTCGTCGTTCTGTCTCCCCCTCCATATTCACAACTTTAGTTCATGCTTTTGTATTTTCTCGGATTGACTGCTGCAATTCCCTTCTTGTTGGTCTTCCTAAGGTTCGTCTCTCTCCTCTTCAGTCGGTCCTCGACACAGCTGCTAGACTGATAGCCCGCCTTCCCCGGTACTCTCACATCTCTACCTTTATGTTTGACGAACTTCATTGGCTTCCTCTGCATGCTCGCATACAATTTAAAATCCTCTCTCTGATCTTCAAGGCTCAGAAGGGTCTTGCCCCTCAATATCTGGTTGGCGTAATTCTTCGGCCTCACTCAGCTTCCTCCCACCGTCCACTTCGTTCCTGCAATAGACTTGACCTCTTGGTTCCCCGTAGTAGAACTGCTATGGCTCAGGCTCGTTTCTTTGCTTCAATTGGTCCCTCTCTTTGGAATGCTCTTTCTCCTTCTGTTCGCTCTAAAATTCTCTCTGGCAGTCTCTCAAAACCTGTTTATTTTCGCGGGGCTTAGCACACTGGAAGCGCTTCTGAACGGTTCACCCTACGAGAGTCGCTTTACAAATACTTAAATACGATACGATACGATGTATCGATATATACATATGTCTATATTTATGTATGCATATATGTATAAATATATAAATACATGTATATATACATGAATACATAAATACATGTATATATACATGAATACATATATATACATATATATAAATATATATAAACACACACGAATATATATATATATATATATATATATATATATATATATATACACATATATACATAAGTACATATATACGTAAATACATATATACATGTACATTGTACATATACACATACATCTATATACATGTATTGTATTTACATACATATATACATATAGATACATACATATATGTATATATGCATATATATACACATATATATATATATATATGTATATATACATGCACACTTATATCCATATATAGGCAAACATATGTACATGTATATCTAAATACATATGTATACAAACATATATGTATAGATGCATATATATATACATATAATATACATATACATAAATATGTACATATACATATATGTTTTCCCATGAAACTTTCGGACTATTGAACCTTCGGATTATCGAACCTTCGGACTATCGAACCTTCGGACTATCGAACCTTCGGACTATCGAACCTTCGGACAATCGATACGTAACCCTTTAGAGTTTTGCAGGGGATAAGCAGTTTGTACCAGCAGAATTTGACACAGTGAAATTGGTGTTCATTGATTACGTAAATATTGGTTTTGGGTCAGACCTGAAAATTAACTGCTACAAGTAGGCTATGTTAACTATTTTAACATACTGATCTCAACTAGATTAAGAGTAGCCTAATACCTATTTTTCAGAGGATTTCTTTCGTGAACCGCGTCGCATACTTATGCAGGGAGCAGTACCAAATTAAACATTGTGCAAAGCATAGAAACTGCTCTTTACAGTTTTAGTCGGTGTTCACCGTTGCTACAACTTATTGCAGCTGGCATATAAAAAAATTAAAATTTCTATCGATTGATTTTCACTGTTAAAACTTCGTAAAGTTACGACACGTGTGTTGCGTGTTTACAATTTTGGTAGTATTGACCTTTAGATCAGTTAATGACCCGACCCACTGCGCATGCGCACTCTACATATCGATTCAACTTAATAGGCCATAATTATATGCATTCAAGTAAGTAGCGCCTATTACACAAACGCTGTGTGAGAAGCTGCCAGCAAAAGCGCTGTAGAGATGCATCATAGAAAGTTCACATGAGTACTATAGAGTTCTTACACCGTGTGTTAGAAAATGCATTATTTAATTTTTACATTATTTAATTTGGGAGGTGTTTAAACACCCAAAACACCCCCTAGATACGGCCTTGGGGCCAACCATGAGCATGAAGAATCATTGACTTCATTTTCTTACGCTTGGCATAAGAGGGCAGATGGCCATGCCTCTCCCGCGATGTCTCAGCTTCCCACGGACATTTTAGATCAGTGTAGTCTTTATAGCAGAGTTTGGCTAGGGTGCAGATTTTGGAGAAATCTCAAACCAAATTTTCAATAATGGCATAATACTGTCAAGGCAATATTTAGTGTTCCAGTAAGTTAACCATGTGAGTGATCGTTATCATTCTATAGTGTCACCTGTTCAAGAATTCCTACACAGATACTTCGTCTTCTCCGCATTCCAATATTTCTCGTATCAGACGTAACACGCCTTAACTGTTCTTCTGCTTCCGTCAATCCACGGTCTTATGGCAGCCGAACTTGAACAAACACTTGGTATCTGTGGACAACATTTTGGACACGCTGGGCACAAAAGTAGTTTTAAACGAAGGAAGTTGGCAAGAGAAGAAATTGTGAAACTGTCGTGCAAGTGGGCAACTAACGGGGAGCCAGAAACTAATTTAGATGTACACCTCATAAATTAGACGATTGCCTAAATTAATTAAGTTGTTTTATAATTTTCGAAGAGAAGGCCTGCCTCGTCTTTTGCAGGTTAAGCTGCTCCGCTCGTCATCAAGATAAGCATGGTAGAAAATTCTGGTCATCGAATCATTTTGTGGACGACAGACGAGCCCAACAACAACAATCACTTTTCCTCCTCGTCACGCCTTTGTTAATTTTATTCTCACTTTCTTTGTCTTCTTTTCTGTTTTTCCATTCTTTTATCAAGCTGATCTTTTGAATTTTTATACTTCATCTTCCTCTCTTTATTTATTATAAAATGATTACAAAAACATACCTTCTCCTGTCTCAATATGCCAAGCTGCCAAAATGGCAATCAGCAGGAGAATGGCTGGCATTGTTCGGCTGTCAAGAAGTCAGGAACCAGAAGCGATCACCCGGCGATAGCAGATCGGGTCAGCAGTTGGTGAAGACGTCTGAAGACTCGACCAGAGCTTCAACATTTAAAGCGTATCTGTGAACCAGTTTAACCAATAAGAAAGCACTCGAAATGATCAAAACAGCCGGTGCCTTGGACCACGTAGCGATGTTGATCAGTTTTAAAATTCAGTTTCTGGGTTAATGTGATATAACATAAAACAGTCACATGACTTTGTCACGTGCCTGCAGAACAAAGTTCGGGGTCTTATGTTTTTGTATGTCTATGCATGGTTCCTCTATGTCCGTATGAAATTGTCAGTTTCCGGTTGAGCAAGCAAAGATTTTGCACTTGGTACACTCAATGTGACCTTTAGAAAACATTTACACAACACTACACCATCCCACTCAGCAATCTCATTTCCTCATCCTCTGCTGATCATTGCCTCTATGCCGACGATACACAATTGTTCATATCTTTCTTCTCTCACTCCCTTCCGGATGCACTAAGTCATCTCCGTTACACCATGAGCCAAGGTCACGACCACCAGAATTGCTCATTGTTGGCCTCCGCGAACAATCAAGAAACCTAACCTAGTCATCCAACTTTTCTCCAACAGACAGTGGTTAAATTGCTCATCCAGAGGTGCCGGGTTTCCAAGTCTTTACAAATTTAAAATTTAAGCCTAATGCTAACTGGCCAATCCATAACCGATATATTTATGTGTGTATGTTTGTTAGTAGCCTGGTTATAACCATAACCATAACCATAACCATCAATTTATTGTTCCAAACATTGGCAAAGTAACATTTCGCTGTACAAAGAAGAAAAATCTGTTGGTAACAAAAGGGAACCCAGAAGGGACCAGGGTCCCGCTGGTTAGGGCACCTATATACGCAGTCAGTTGCTAGATGGTTAACAGAGGTTATCCAGATGTATCTAGTACAGAGCATTCATATCAATACCCATATGGCCTTTTCGAGTGTAGAAAGACTAGGATAAAATACAAAATGCGTGAAGCACGCGCATCATTGATTATTGCAACCACAAACATTAACTTCAAAGAATTAAACATTATTTAACATAACATTATTACAGAGGATCATATAGGCTTTGATCAACATGTCAATGCAATAACATGCAAAACACTTGGCCACAAATACCAAAAATTAATACGCAGAATACTTTCACATTGAAGAGCTCAGTAAATAAAAATTGACCAAAGCAGTCTGACTACACTTAGATCATAGATGTTGTAGCCTACATCAATCCATTTACAATTACAAATATAAGCCCAGTGAAAAGCTGAAAATTAAGCAAGAGTTTGAATAGGCCTACTTTCTTTTTGTCAATGCCACAACATGCGAACTTAGAAACACTTCCATACTGCCCTGCGTGCTTCTGTGGCTTTGCATGTTTTCGGTGCTTTGCACATGCCTAAATCTGTTGCAGCATGACGACTGTTAAGTCTGTTAGCAATCCATGACTGCACGTACGAAAGTGGATTCCACAGTTCCACTCATGCAAAGGCGGCCCAACAATGGAAATGAAAAGAAGAGAGGAAATAATGTTCTACACTTATAGGCTACATGACCGTAGAGGTGTGCAAATTAAGTTCATTTTAATAAATCCACGTTCACATTCAGCAGTGCTAACAGGCAGTGTGTGAATTGCACTAACAAGTCTTTTAAATTTATTCCCTGAAGCTTCAGCTCCCTTCACATCTTTGAAATCTCTGTATTCCTGCTATTTTCGAAGTGAAGACAAAATTATTTGCGCAGATATAACTTTCCGGGATATTTTCAGAATATAGGCTTAATATTCAGGAAATGTTGCGACTAGTCCATAGGCCTACTAGTTTTCTGGATGTAGAACGCTTGGTTGCAACTGTTTTTCAAGGACTGGGAAGAACATTTTAGGTTGCATCGATCAGCAGTTCACCGATCGAGGTGGCCCGCGGGAAGTGTTTGAAAGTTCTGTGAGCAACCTCTGCTGTACAGGCCTAAAGTGGATTTAAATTATACTTTATATTATATCCAGTGGCGTAGCTAGACAGAGAGAGAGGGAGAGACAGACAGACAGACAGACAGAGACAGAGAGAGACAGACAGAGACAGACAGAGACAGACAGACAGACAGAGACAGGCATAGAGACAGAGAGAGAGACAGAGAGACAGACACAGAGAGACAGAGAGAGACGGAGAGAGATGGAGCCGAAGATAGAGATCGACTCCGCAACGGTTCAACTGATTTGAACAAAGATAGGCCAGTAACATTATTATACACAAAGTACGTGCATCGTTTCTGTGGCTCTGATTCTCAAAGGCAATACTATTATATTATTCGTGTAATCACTATGTGCCTGTAATCACTTAATATAAACACGATTTAGAATAGGTCTTACACAAAGACATCTTACACATGTACAAACAAATTCAATTCCAGCTGTCTGAAGGCACTTTTGTTATAATGAGTGTTCACACATGTAGATGATGTCCTGGTGTCCATATCCATGTATTGCTGCTTGTATACGAAGAATGGCGATCATTTATGCGTTTAACCCTCGTCGCGCAATGGCTGGCGTTAGGAACTGATGATGATGATGAATCACTATTTAAATTTAGCGCGCAAATTATACTTTTTATTGTATTAATTTTACCATAAACGTAGTGTAAGAATGCTCCCGCCTCGACGCCACACAGCCAAAATTTGTGTGAGCATCGGCACCTTTGGTGCCATAGGTTTCCGGGCCTCTGATTCATCTAACTCATAATCAGTTCATCACAGAATTGGGTTTCGGCGATTCGGTAGACTCAAAATTATCTCAGTTACCACTGATACCTTGCTAATGCCCTAATAGTAGAACACAAAACTCACCTCCTGCAGGACCTTTTGTGTGAAAAGAAATCATTCATCTTTCGTTGTGCCACTTCTGATGGCTGATACAAACTTTCTTTTCGACATTTTGCTACATGCGCTATAACTATAACTAATCAAAGATTTGCTAGCTTAGTTCAGAATCAGATTTCCACACCGATTCCAGCTAAGTCTTCAGCAAACGAGTCGTTACAAACTACTGTGGCATCCTTGTACACAGAGCGGGAAACACGCTAACCGCGGGAAGGGAATATAAAACATTAATTTGAACTCGAGAGCCAGACAGAGACTGTCTGTCTCTGTCTCTTACTCTCTCGCGCGCAAATGATACTTTTTAATGTTAATATTAATGTTTCCATAGATGATAGACAGTCTCTCTTTCTCTCTCTCTCTCCTCTAGAGAGAGAGAGAGAGGAGAGGAGGGAGGAGGAGAGGAGGAGAGGAGAGGAGAGGAGAGAGAGGAGAGAGAGAGAGAGAGAGAGAGAGAGAGAGAGAGAGAGAGAGAGAGAGAGAGAGAGAAAGAGCGGGTGGGCGGCTAAAGTTAGCACGTAGGCCAAGTAGTTTTCTATGATGCTAGTGAATATTGATTGAATCGCACAGGTTGACGAATAGGTTAATCTGATTTTGGGTGGGGGTCTCATAATTTGAGTGGCGGTTCTCACAATGCAGGTGGCGGATCTCAAATCAGAGGTGCCGGTTCTGAATTCCTAGGTGCCGGTTCTGAATTCCTAGGTGCCGGTTCTGAATTCCTAGGTGCCGGATCTCAGACCCGGCTGAATTTAACCACTGTCAACAGATATCAGTACTCCCGTTCCTTACTCTTCGCCTCTCCACAATCTTGTAATCATCTTCTATAGAAACTTCATCTGTGTCGACCACATCATCCAATTATCTTGCACCTGATCTATGCACATTCGTGACCTTCGTCCAATGCAAGAGAAGGCATAGCGAGTTAGAGTTGAAGTGCGGTAGGGTCACCAAGTACCACGCATGGAAATTGCACAAACATATTCTATGACGTAGGTCTACAAGCCAGGTATCGATGTATATGCATACGTGTATGTCGATCAAGGTGAGAGGTTTATTTTTAGAAAGGTTTTATTTAACCTTCGCAGGACGCAGACATTTTACGACACACGGAGGACGGAGAGGGGTAATTTTTTACCCCAAAGATATTTTTAATATCTCAGCTCATAGTTAAGGTACAATAAAAAAAGAAATAGCGATTTTAATAGTTCCAAGGTCAAGGAATCGATTTATTGCAGTAGCAATAGTGAGGGAATACTAGTATCTAAGATGGAAGCCAATATGGCCGCCAGAACACAAAAATATGTATATTTCAGCTCATAGGTTAGATACAATAACAAATTATGGATATAATGTAATAATTTCAAGATCAAAAAATCGATTTCTCGTATTGTCAATAGTGTGGAAATACTACTATCTAAGATGGAGGTCAATATGACCAACAAAACATAAAAATATGTATGTCTCACCACAGGCTTTACTGTAATAATTATGTAGACTACTCACACATGCACGCATAAATGCGTACATACATAGGCAATACGTATACTCACACACACACATACACATCCATACATACCACCACACAGATATGCCGGATGGAATGTATACATACATACACGATGCAAGAGCGTTTTCAAGTACAATGTCAATGTCAAATGCCGAATTAGATTAAAAGAAAAATAACTCGAACAAAATGGAGTCAAGGCATCGACCACGGCGTATGAAATTCGCATTAACACCATGGATATTATGTATAATCGATAGGAGGACAAGCCTTAAAACAGCTACTGCAGTTAATAAAATGCATTTGCTTCGAAATCTTTATTGCGCTAGAAACCATTTCGGAGCAATAAAGAATAGATCGTTGAGTACCTAGGCGCGAGGTGGTGTTGTATACCAGAGACCCTCACCCCTCTAAGTACTAAACCAACGCTACTGAATGGCCACGGCTGTGAACGGTGCTATGTAAATTACTCATTACATTACACTGCATTACATACCTACATGTATACTCATACATGCACAATTGCACATACACATCTATAATACATCCACATAGATATGCCGAATGGCCTATAAAAAGTAGATACTGATACATACGTACACACATACATGGCTCGAGTGTCTTCAAGGAGGCCTACAATGTCGAATGCCGAATAAACCTTAAAAATAGATCGCTGAGTAATACAGTGGAACACTTCACCTGCTGCCTCTTTTGATTTCCCAGATGATTTTGGCCAATAGTGCTACCAGCCCGTTACTTGCTCTTGTCGTGGCTTTCATTGCCGTTGTGACGCTTACAAACTTACTTCACAGCAGAGGTATATATCTTGCATGTATACTGTTGTGGAAGTGATAAACTAGAAGCACCAGCAAATCTGTGTAATTACCATTACTATTAAACTTACTTCACACTTACTTCTGGATGTTAACCTGAATACTGATTGTTTTGATGCGCCATCGGTTGATGCCTTGTGCATTAGACACCGGCGCAATAGAAGTTGCTAATTACATTACAAACGTCGTCATATCCAAAGAAACACGTTCACACAATGACACAATCACAGCATCCAGTTCATCAAGGCAAATTCAGTTGTTTGACCTTTCATAGAGCCCAGGCCAATTATCTCTCCAGTGGTGCCAAAAGTCAAAGAAACTTCACGAACAAACGCCACCAAATGTGCAGTGGAATCGAGATCAGTCGATTTTCTGTCGCCAAAGAAATTAAGAAAAGTGTATATGTTGAACATACGTCTGAAATATATCGGTGTTAAATTCTACCGATTAGGCTACATTTCCTACAATTCCCACAATCCAGCTTACAATTCTGCCACTTACAGTTAAGCTTTAGTTAAGCAAATAGCGGAAAAGGTTTTATGTTAAATACTAGCAATTTTTACCCGGCGTTCGCCCGGGTTTTCTCAGGCGTAATTTTTAACGGCTGCAAATAAAGGCTACTTACTTACTATATTTGCTGATGGGCTTCAAATATTTAAAAAAATGTCCATATATCTGAATGGAAACGATATTTAGAGGTGAACATAGTTGCTTTGCCCGTGTACTGCACGGGTTATCTCTACCTTATAATTATAGGCAATATTATTATTTTGTTCCCCGTTCTTTACGGTTTATCTCTACCTGAAATAGGCGTATTATTTTGTTCCCCGTACTACACGGGTTATTTCTAAATTATAATAGGCGTATTATTTGCCGTTGGCCAGCGTGACGTAAGATTGCATATTTAGCCGCGTGACGTAATTTAAGATTGCATATTAATTTTAGTGACGTGGACAAATGGGCATGCTTATAATGTCCATAAATCGGAATTGAAAGCAAATTATGAGCTGAAAGTAATTGGGATGAGATAGAAATTCGAATAGCTAAAGTAAGTTTCGAGTTGCTTTGACCTAGAAAATCGGCAATGGCCGTGGTTGCAAAAAATGTGAGCTTAGTGTAATTAGGTCACCAAATCTGTAAATGGTTGCGCTGACCTAGAAATTCGCCCGTGGCGACTTCTGATTGGTTGCTAGATGCTCCGTGTGACGTAAGATTGCTTATTAAGCATGCGTGACGTGAACAAATGGCCTTACTATGGGCGGTATTGAAATAAGCTCGCTGAAAAGTTAAATTTAAAATGGCCATATATCGGCGTTTAAATAAAATTGCGAACTGAAAATAGTCGCGTTGACCTAGACGTTGCGTAATAATGCTTTGTAAATTTTTTCAACTCGCTAAACCGTTCCGTTTCGGAGCCTTTAGCCGGACAGCGATGCATTGCAAACATACATACATACATACGGAAGGACAAACTTTAAGAATTATAGTATAAGATAAGTATAATAATAGTCCTAAGAAACCAAAATAATCCAACCAAGAACAGTGGAGAATAAAACTTAAATAAATCAGCAGATTATATCTGAACATTGATTGGCAGGCAGAAACACAGATAACTGAGAGATGTTCAAGATTAGAACAGTTTTGGCCGACTCCTAAGATGAAAAAGGTTATCTGGATGCCTGATTCGGAAACTTCATTCACATTGACTTTCGTTGACTCACAAATAATAGATGAGCATAAACACTGACGCCAATGACAAACAGCTTTTCCGATCACTTCGAAATGTTCCGACTCGGTTGATCGTAGTCAGGCTCGCAACTCGCGTGACAACTGCATACATTCGCTTCGGAGTGTACACCTATACATAATTGACATTTAATTTGCAATAAATTGTAATTACAATAGCAACTTCTATTACGCTGGTGTCTAATGGACAAAACATCTAACGATGGCGCACCAAAGCATCCGTTATCAGGTCAATATCTAGAAGATCATTTCGTATACACAGAGAGGCAGCCTATGGCGTATAAGCATCAAGCAGTTTAAAGTTCGCATGCAAGTTACATGTAAAGGTCTGTAGAAGGGTGGTGCTTTTGAGTATAAGAATGATACTAACTCGATACAACAGCTAATGCCCTCCGAACGCACAGAAGGCATTAAGTAAGTATGTAGACTGTATTTGCATCTGATTAACGCACATCTATTGCATTGCATGCAACCACAGAATAGATAAAGCGTAGCCAGAAGTCTAACTCGGCCGTATTTCAATGGTATGCGCTGTAATGCCGTTGTAGTCTATGGCGACCGCAGCGCTCCTAGCGGCACACGTGATATTCGCTCAATGCTAATGCACGGTCAGCCGGTGTAGTCAGCTAGAAATTAATATCGAGAACCTTAGAAAAATTATGACAAGCAAAAATTATACATCGTTGGAACCGGAAGACTGTGCCGAAGACGACTATGTGAAGGATACAGTAATGTCGCCCACGTAGAAAGAGTAATAGGGCCAAATAGGAGGGCCACTCCTGAAATACTGAACAGTGGCTAACTCTGGCATTTCTGATGATAGGACAGAATTTTTTCTCTCTCAAACCTGTTTCCTGGGCCAAGGACTTCATCAAAACTGTTTATAACATTGTACCCTTAATTGTTGGCCCTTGACAACAATTGGGGCCACTCCTGAAATACTGAACAGTGGCTAACTCTGGCATTTCTGATGATAGCACAGAAATTTTTTCTCTCAAACCTATGTTTCCTGGGCCAAGGACTTCATCAAAACTGTTTATAATATTGTACCCTTAATTGTTGGCCCTTGGCAACAATTGGGGCCACTCCTGAAATACTGAACAGTGGCTAACTCTGGCATTTCTGATGATAGCACAGACATTTTTTCTCTCAAACCTATGTTTCCTGGGCCAAGGACTTCATCAAAACTGTTTATAATATTGTACCCTTAATTGTTGGCCCTTGACAACAATTGGGGCCACTCCTGAAATACTGAACAGTGGCTAACTCTGGCATTTCTGATGATAGCACAGACATTTTTTCTCTCAAACCTATGTTTCCTGGGCCAAGGACTTCATCAAAACTGTTTATAATATTGTACCCTTAATTGTTGGCCCTTGACAACAATTGGGGCCACTCCTGAAATACTGAACAGTGGCTAACTCTGGCATTTCTGATGATAGCACAGACATTTTTTCTCTCAAACCTATGTTTCCTGGGCCAAGGACTTCATCAAAACTGTTTATAATATTGTACCCTTAATTGTTGGCCCTTGACAACAATTGGGGCCACTCCTGAAATACTGAACAGTGGCTAACTCTGGCATTTCTGATGATAGCACAGACATTTTTTCTCTCAAACCTATGTTTCCTGGGCCAAGGACTTCATCAAAACTGTTTATAATATTGTACCCTTAATTGTTGGCCCTTGGCAACAATTGGGGCCACTCCTGAAATACTGAACAGTGGCTAACTCTGGCATTTCTGATGATAGCACAGACATTTTTTCTCTCAAACCTATGTTTCCTGGGCCAAGGACTTCATCAAAACTGTTTATAATATTGTACCCTTAATTGTTGGCCCTACACCATCCCTTTGCCATAGTGGGCCCTTCTATGTGGAATGACCTCCCCCTCAATCCATAGAAGACTTTGGACAGATTCTATCCTCACCCCTTCGTTGCTTCAAAACTCTTATTTCCTTGTGGCTGTCACGCTGAGAGAGTCTCTGAATAGCTTGTACTGTAAGAGGCGCGTTATAAATTATTCTCAGATACGATAAGCTTATTGACTGTAGACTTGATTCTAACTAGGGCCAATTGAGCGGTGCTGTGTACAGTTACTAGGAGTCTAGGACTAAAACGCTCCCTGTTCATGAACAGAAATTCCAGTGTTTATTCTTCCTGCATGGGAGAGAATGACTTACATGACTTGTGGAGTTCATTCTTCGTAGGACCAAATGACTGGTGGTGGTGGAGTTTGTTTCTATTTATTTATTTATAATTAAATTTGTAACGCACACACTGTCACATCAAAATGTGAATCTGAGGCGTGGAAAGTTAGCTGCCAAGAGAAGATGCACTTAGATATCCAAGTGCTTGAAAGCCAATGAGAAATTATATAGTGAGTTTTTAGCCGCTAGTCATTTTTATCACTTGTGGAGTTGATTCTTTCTAGGACCACATGACTTATGCAGTTTGTTGTTCCAAGAATAAATTGAATGTGGGTGTCTGCCTAACATTTACTTTCTGTGAATAAGAAGCTACTGATAAATTTGAATTCTCATCTATAGGTGTCCATATTAAACACAATGACGTGTACTTGAAGAATACTTGTTATTTATAACAGAACTCTTGCAATCATGAAACATGTAGTAAAAGGTAAATTGGAAAACAACCACCCATTTCAAAATAAAATCATCACATGAAGTGACAACTACTGCACGAAATACATTATTTCACAACAGACATACTTCAGCTGGAGCTAAGATTGCTAAGACTGGATGATAAATTATAGGTGTCATTTGTAAACTGAAGTGATATAGAAGAGACAAAAGCTCAACGAAGAACATAATAGGCCTACTGCCAGTTGTAGTGGGATAATGTACAGACTGGTGAAGAATATATGTACAAATAAACATGCAAGCACATAACATTGACATAACCTTGTAAGTAACTGAGAGGTATTTCACTTTTAAGCTTGAAGTACAATGAAATATGATAATGACATCCACAAAGTCAAACAGCTTCGAAAACACACAGTTGCACTTACAAATGAATGAATATAATGGCACTGAAGGCACATACAATGAATGAAAGACTCATGCATCATTGCACTTATATGCTTCGAATGACAAAAACTTTTCTATCATCAACACACTTATTGCAGTATCACAAAATGTAGCTTTGCATGCGTCACAATTATGCCAGGTCAATTTTCTTAACAAATATTCGCAACCATGTACGTGCATTCTGTTCACATAAGTCATTGGGCTCCGGTTGGTCAGAGTATGAAAAATCAATAGAGCAACTGACAGATTTCAATGCCAATGTACGTGATGAAACGGTGCTCAATTTAGATAATGTTGCCAATACCCGGTAGCTTATCACCATCACGAAAACAATTGCCACTACGACTCTGTTGGAGGAGACTGTTAAAGCAGGTTTGCGATACGCGTTCTGAAACTGGCACAGGCATTAAACCCACCAGCTAGGCGAATAACACCAAAGAAGTGCTCCAGAGGATCCTGATTAAGACTCTGTGTCAACAGAAATTGAAAGTCGTGGTTTTGACAATGTCATTCCACAGTAACGACACGTGGCGAACATTTAGTATCGGGGTGCGTAAACTTTCTGGCGTTTGACGGTATCCTTTGGCATGCCGCGCGGAAGGTACGATGTTTTCTAATGACGACACTAACCCTAACCATGACCCTAACCGACCCTCACGACGCGTAACCTTACCCTAGTAACCAACTCTGACGACGCCTAATCTGACCCTAACGGACGCAAGGAAAACCTGCGCACCCCGATTCTAAATGTTTACCCAACGCATTTATATTACTTTGCCAACCTTCAAAACATTTAACTTGTGTGGTAATATCATGTCCTATAGATAGTAATCGCATGCAGTGTTGACAACCGGGGCTATATCCAGCAACGTGGAACGATGTTTTGATCTTGCGGATAAGCTGCCTCTGTAAACGTTTGTACAATACACGGCAAACTTATAGTATCGTGGGCTGAAGGATTATACAGTATCTTTGGGCATGCTACGCGCGCGCCACCAGGTTTTCTAATGACACTAACCCTGACCCTAACCGACGCCAATTAACTTACGCACTATATCCTTCAGCCCCAGATTCTATAAGTTGCCAAATACACTTCCGAACTATTAAAACAATCAAAATGAGTGTCAAATTTCTCAGCATATTAAGCTGTAAACATAGCAAGAAGTGTTAATGAACCAAACGAAAAATTTGTTTCGATTGCCGCAGCAACTTAGTGTTTGTGTACCAGCACGTAGTCATGGCGGTCGTCCATAGACTACAACTTATAGAGTAATTTTCCGTATTACAGGATTTAGGCCGAGTTAGACTTCTGGCTACGCTTTATCTATTCTGTGATGCAACGATTACATTTGAAATAAACTATGACAGGAGCAGATTATTAAGTCACACATGCACATATTAATATCACTAAAGATCACTAAAGGGGCGCGGTGGTGCAGGGGTATGTTCGGTGCCTTGCAGCCGGAGGGTTGCAGGTTTGAATCCACCTCAAGCCGCCGCGTAGGGACCTTGAGTAAGTCCTTCGCGCACAGTTGCTCTGCAATATAATTGCTTCTGCGCCGCCGAGGCGTGTGGCACTTGGGGCAACCTTAGTTAGAAGGGCGATATCAAAGATAAGTTTAATTGTATATTGTATTGTATTACATCGATTAACAGACCTACTTTTAACTGTTTAGATTTAACAGAAGGCAGGACGTCTCTCCCGGCGTTGTGTGCGGCTAGGAAGTTGTCCCATAAGAAGGCCTCTGATTACTGAAGTCGAAAATCACAAGTCAGCGGGCACAAATCTTGTATGTATTGCGCCGAGTGTTTGCTTCCGTTTAATAAAGAACACACTTACTTACTTACTGCAATCTTTGTTCAACTTCCGGTCTTCCCGCGGTTTATTAAGCTGTTTATAATTAGGCAATATAGGCGGCTGCCTACAACGGCACTCTTCAAGGGGCGGCAAGTTCCCCGATCACTCCATGATGTTATAATTTAAGAAGAATAAGTGTGCCCTTATGCATAGCAATACTCAGAAATGACACCAACAAATTCAATGTTTGATCAGCATTTATACCAAATAAATACTTGAATGAATGAATGAATTTACGAGTAAGGGACGGCATTTTTGTCCTTGCTTATAGCGGCCTATAGCACAAAACTGTCAAAGGCCGCCTCTGCTAATAAGCAGAGGACTTCGATATTGATTACGACTGCAATAATTAAGCAGCTCTAACAAGAGTATTCTCAATCTGCATTGTATCAAATTGTCTGTTGCGATATGTGTGACTTATTCGAAACTCACCAGCTTAAACAAGCCGTCAATAGCACGAACACGTTCAGAACACGAGCATGCAAGATCATTCATTGTCAGTTGTTCTACTATGATTAACATATGGATAGCATTAGACGATAAGATTATTTCTTTTTCTTTTCGTCGTAAACTTTGAGCTTGAAGAGTAGAGTGGCGAACTGTCCGATGTCAATCATTCCGTCTTCACCAATTGAGGAATTTAGGAAGAACTCCATTTCCTTTTCTCCCAGGTTGCTCTCCTTCATTCCTTCCGTCGCTTCCGCTACGTCCAGTTTTCCACTTCCGTCCTTGTCCAGGGCCTTGAACTTGGCCACCATGTCCGCGGCACTGGAAAGGGAAACAACACGAATCACCTTAACCCATAAACTGACTCTGTTTTGTGGCTAGGTCAGCGGGTAAGTGGAAAGGTAGTGAACTTCAGGCAAAGTTATGCAAGGCAGTGTAAATTAAGGTGAGGTAAGTTAAGGTAAATTAAGGTACCAGCTCATTTAAGGTAGGTTAACTTAAGGTAAGGTAAGATATAGGGTCAGGTAAGGTAAAAGAATGACGATAAAGGGCACATAAGGTCAATGAAGGGAATATAAGGCAAGGTCGAGTAAAGGAAAACAAAGTAGAGTAAGGTAAAGTAAGATATGATCAGGTAAAATATGTTGGCTTCAAAGGCGCTATATTGGGTCGA
>JACEVL010000863.1:167500-410000 GCA_020284085.1 Aporrectodea caliginosa | reverse complement strand
AAAAGTGACGTCAGGCAACGCAACTGAACACAAAATGGTTCATTGTGACGTAATTAGAAAATGTTAGGAAATATGACAAATTGTGAAGCGCCTAGCCTAATTTAAACTTGATTTTGAAAATCAGTTTATATTTCCGATCAGATTCAGTCAAATTATATATTAGTGTCGAATAACACAATGACTTACGGTAGTTTTCTTGAAGCCATTGCAAAGTTCGAAGCGCACAGTAATCTATAATGCGTGTTCTTTTCTGTAAGAGAAACATGCAGGTCAACAACTGAACATACATTTGAATGAACACATTTCCTTGATAGCTTTAGTGTACCGTCACAATGATGCATAGGCCATTGTCACAACAACATCTACAGGTGGCTACAGTTCCATTCGAAATTACCATTTTCACTCACTCGAGTCAGTTGATATATTTCTAGTAGGCCCGTAATGTAAAAAAACGACAACATAGTAATCTATACTATATTGATAGCCTACATGTTGAAAGCAACTACAAAGCGCCATACTTTCCAACCTTATGTTCGTCAAGCACCATAATAGTTGTAAGGTTTGAAAAGTATTGGCGTTTAATATGATTTTTTACTTGCAGTTGATATGGCTGCCATAGACCGCTTTATAAAGATGTTTCAGTGTATTCTGGAACTAGGCCTACCTTTAGGCCTATGCCAACTTAAGTGTCAGACAGTCTTACACTATAGTGATAAGCGTTGCATTTAAGTAACGCCCAAAGGTTCAGTTTGTTTACGCATAATTACACATATACTATACTATTGAGTCTATATACATTTTTGGAATGAATGAATGAATGAATGAATGAATGAGTCTATAAGCAGAATGAGTTTAAATGCATTAGCCAGTCTCAAACCTGTAACAAACTTTCGTTCAACGTTGCCTATTCGAACCAAACAGCCTTATTCTACTTTCCTATAAACCCACACAGACGCAAGGTGTCTGCGTTCCTTTCACTGATATAATATAGTGGCCCAGCTGCTAGCTGCTGCTGCTACTGCTACTGCTCCGGCTGCTGCTGCTTAGGAAAGGGAGTGATGAATAGATAGGATGAGGTGTATAACTCGGAGCGAGGAACTGCTTCTAGGCCAGTCATAATCCCCAGCTGTGGGTACTAGAGTTACCTAGAAGCTGCGGAATATGATGACTATGACATAGTGGTATGTGTTGCGAGATGTGTAATGGGAAATTTGTTGGTCTGGATTTGAGAAGGGTGAGAACGGATGGGTGCACAGCAGACGACCAGACAGACTACAAGATATCCGACTCAGACAAAATTAATGAACTGCAGAGATTCATGTTCAGGCGGATGTAACTGAAACCAATCAGAGAAAGACCGGAACGCAGTTGTGCAAAGCTTGGATACAGTATCAGAATATGGGCTACATAAAAGAGTTTTATGCGAAGAGTAATTAGAGAGGTTATAGAATGTAACCTGGATCTAATCTAATATCAACTTGCTTATCAGTTGTCAGTCAGGGCAGTAAATCCTTGGGAGAGAAGGTTGAAGAGGGAACGTGAAGGAGTTCCCTTCCCATCAGTGGAAGTTTGGAACTTTGTTTTGCTCAATGCATTAGGCCTAATTAAATAATTACTATTCCAATGCAATGCTTTTTGTGGGCTTCTTACGGGAAGTGTATGCACTTTCGAAGGGCAGTCTCCCTCCCAGTCCCCACATGTCGAAACAGAGTTATTGTCCTGTTGTCAATAAATGGTCAATATACACAAAGTATATTTGCGATGTTAAAATTATATAATTTGCTATGACTTGATTCACTGTCTTGAACAGAAACTTCACACTATGCAATTCACGAACAAACACAAACACAATGGAACCGAGAATGAATTGGTCTCTGCTGTCGAATGCAGCATGCATTTTTAAAGTCAAGTCAACCAGCCTGTCATTTGAGGTGACGCCACTGGTCAAATTTGACCCGTGGTTCACAGTTACCTAGGCTTGCCCAAGCCCTCTGAATCCGCCATAGATTATAGCGTAGTTTGAGTAGCCAGACATCTGCGAAAGCTAGCCATTCTAGAAATTTTGTTTTCGTTAGTTTATATAAACCCTCGTACAGACTTTATTGACTGTTTGCTACACATAAACAAGTTTAGATTTATTGTTCAACCCATGTTACAAATCACGCAACTGGCAACCAACAAGCCATGAAATGTTACAGAGATGTTGATAAACTGTTATCCGCTATACCGAGAAAGATAAAGGCTAGACTGTAGACTTAGGTTATGCAAGCAGGGTGATTGCATGGTATGTGCCGATGACGACTTTCCAGGGGTTCGTATCTCGGGTGTTGGCTTAAGCCTTAGCTCACATATCTTTATCTGTCTACATGTATGTACAAAAGTGAACACTACAGAACCCTGACAAGCAATAATTGCGCATTATGCTTACATCGACATCACGTATAGGCCTAAGCATTGTGCATCGAGCTCTGTGTGACGCGGTAACCCACTGCGCTTGCCTGGAAACGTGGAATGTAGGGTTTCAATGAATACTCAATAAGCTGACACAAACGCAACTTAGATATAATAGACTGCAAGGGGCTACTCGGGAGTGGGGGCAAATCTCAGCATAATGGGTTACTCGGAGGCAATAGGCCTCCATGAGACGGTTACTAGGCCTATATATATCCTTAAGGAAGTCCCTCATTAAATTCTAGTTGTATTGTATAATTTGTATTGAATTCTAGTTGTATTGTATAATTTGTATAGCTTTGAACTTTGATCACTTATATTTCCCTTGGCATGCCTTGACGAATGTCATTAAGGTTCAACACAACACATAAGCCTGTAAAGTATTAGTCGTACGTCTATGCATCGAAATAGGCCGAATATGCTTTTTTCGACGAAATAAAAACACCTTATGGACGAATTTTTTCAACAACGGGTCAGAGGTTCTGTGACTATCTTAGTGGTTAAATAACAGAGACAGCAAAGAATCATAAGTAAAGAACATTAGGTAAAGAAAGTTAGGCAACGAACGTCAAAGTTCAGCGTAACATAAAGTAGCAATCGCAAGATGAGATAGGGCCTAGTCATGTTGAAGTCTCAGTAGGCTAATAAGTCGATTTATAACCTACTTTAATTAGAATAAGGATATCGCACTACTAAAGAAATTAATGTAATGAGAGAGAAAGCGCGCGAGAAAGACAGACAGAGAGAGAGAAAGAGATGGGGTGTGAGGGCGAGAGAGAGGGAAAGAGAGACCACCGCGTTGTTTTCAAGCAGATGAAATTTACCAGAATGAAGTAAGTCTATAGGCCTATGTCAGTTAAGACTGCATCATCTGATTCATTTCACTTACCTATTAGTCGCTTTTTAGGCCTACTTCGATTCTAATTAAGTCGGGCTATCACATTACGTTCTCACTGTTTTCCAACTTTCAGGTTCCTCCGCGGTTGAATGAACTAACACGAAGGTTAAATACACCTAGAAGTAGACTAGAACTTCGAAGAAAGTATAACAATCTCTCCCTCTCTTCGTAGGAAGTCTAAGACACATAGCCTACACACATACACAAGTGGCTTTCCCTCTGGTTCATCTAACTGTGTCTCTCTGTGTCTCTGTCTCTGTTTATAATATCTATGTCTCTCTGTAAGTGTCTCTGCATGCTGGCGTATTTCTGAGTGTTTGTGTGTCTGCCTTGCAGCCGTCCATTAGCCTAAGTCTAAGTCAAAGAGCAAGCACGAGCGTCTGCAGCCAGATGAATTGTGGAGGCTCACAGACTTCTCCTTCTCCTCTATTCTTTCCCTTCATTTCCCTCTACCTCCTCCTCCTTCTTCTGCTCCTCCTCTTGCTACGTACTACTCTTCCTCTTCCATCTCTTGCTCCTGCTCCTCGCTGCTAGTCTTGTGGGGTGGGAGGGGAAGGAGAGTTGCGTGTGGATTCCTGTATCTAGAGATCTGTGCAATAAACAAGACCAGCCATAGATCAGCAGCTGAAACTCTAGACACGTTAAGTTTTCATCTACACAGGACCCACTGCAGGGTCTATCAGGGCCAGGCTGATGGAACGCCCACGGCATCTAAAAACAAACCAATTGAGTCAACGGCCCAGGAAGCCTATACAAACCAGAGTAGAGTCTAAGCAGTTCGAAACTAAACAAATAGATAATGGACTACAATCTGCAGTGTATCTAAGCATTTGAGCAACAAATCTTAGATGCAGCCTATCATTTGGAACAGAACTCACGAGGTAGGCTACAGACTAAATAAATAGCCTATTTAATTTATAAAACGTACAAGATAACCTACCGACAATCAAAATATTTGGGAAATAAATCTTTCGACGAAATGCATTTGAAAAAATAAACCTCGTCAATCTTACGCTATGAAATATATAGAATCAGAATCATATATATATATGTTTTAGGGAACTCAGACAAAATATTTCGGACGTTAAAATCCTCTCTATTACAGAAAGGTATTTCACGATTTCTATCCTATTAGCAACATGTAGAGGTAGGCTGTAAAATTAGCAAACCATACAATACAATACAACTGATCTTTGATATCGCCCTTCTTACTAAGGTTGTCCCAAGGACTTGCTCAAGGTCCCTACGCGGACGGCTTGATGTGGATTCGAACCTGCAACCCTCCGGCTGCAAGGCACCGAACATACCCTACACCACCGCGCCCCCTCAATGTCGGTGGGATGATCAGTTGGCAAGGGATAGAACTCGCCAACCGCCCACATACGCCGAGGCTAAGATAATAGGGTCGCTAACATCATAGTAACATGAGTCACATGACACCCAGTGGCTTTCCCTTCAGTGGAGGCGCCAGGATTTCAGGTTTGGGGGGCTAAAGCTCCAAGCCCTTCTCTTCTGTCCCCTCCTCCCTGTGAATTGCAGTGATTTCCCACTTGGGGGGGCTGAGCCGCAGTTAGGGGGCTAAGACCCCCATCCCCCTTGCGCCGCCACTGTTTCCCTCTGGTTCTTCTAACTCAACTAGAGCTGTACACTCGGATTTGTGACTTGGATAAATGATATTGGGGAATGTTTCATTATCACATCATTAATCTCGTCACGTAATTTACGACACAACCGAGCCATCTATGTGTTCGCAACCACATCAATCTACATGACTTGTGTGCAATTGTAGCCATATTATCACAATGACGGCGTTCCATAGCACAGGCAGCTCTCAGTGTAGACCATGGCTGAGACTGACGCTGTGATACGATGGGCGGTAGGGCTATTTATAGAAAACCATCATTCCAATAAGTTGATGGCCTTAGCAATGGGCCAGCATGATCCCCAGAAATGGAGACCGTATAAATTATTTAACGCTGACATGAAAAATCCACTGTTCCAGGCCAAATGGAATCGTTTTTCGCAAATGAAGACCACAGATCAGATATCGTTGCTATAGAAACGCAGAGCCCAGATCATAAATATTTAGAGGTTTCTGACAGAAGCGCCTGATGTGACGAACGCTCTGCATCCGAGGATTCATAAATTTCAGATTGGTTTTGTTGTACACACAGGGCTTCTGCAAACTGCATGTACATATAATGACTCCTATGTTGCGTCTCTATGAAGAGTGAGCATGTTCGCAAAGAATAAATCGCGAGAGTGAATGTCAGTTCTGCATGGATGGTCGATTGCTGTAGACTGACCCTCTGGAATTGAGTTGACCGTATTTTGCAAAGAGACATTGATGCGTCATCGATTCATGTTCTGTGCATCGTTCTTGTGGCGCCATGAAAATTCGCAGATTTGTAGATTTGATCTAATGTAAGACTCGATTAGATTTACGACCAGTCGGACCAGACCCATGCAGAGTTCTTCTGAGACCATATATATATAATCACTGCATGAGGACTTACTTGAATACAGCTTCTATTTAACACTGAACAGCTCACTTACTTACCGTACTTGCCAGAACAAGCTCAAACTGCGCATGGAATTAGTAATCTGTATACGACTGTGATGTGTTCATCATGCGTCACTGGTGTTTGGCATCGTTTAGTGGAGCTGACTTATAAGAGGAGCATCGATATGCGTGAAGAAAATATGCGTGAAGAAAATGTAGCCTATACCTCGAATGAGGGGTGGTCTGAAACAGCGTGGGTAGGAAAGTTCCCTTTACCTCCCATGATCAAAAACCGCACACTCTATAGGCTGCACTATTCACGCATAAATCATCGGCGTTTGCGCTGCATTATATCATGCCACACTGTCGTTATTTACTACCGGTCTCCTGCTGTAGGTTAAGCCTCTGCGCGCTTCCATGACTTATAAACTTTCTGAACCAGGTTACAGTTCTCTGATTTGTTCTGCGGTATATAAATGTTCCATCACAATTACAGTTTCGTTGGTCTGAGTTATATTCATGGTCACCTCCATGTCATCAATAGACCGGAATTCTCAAGAGCTCTTCCAACTACATAGGATGCTTAATTAAGCAGCTTATAGGCATAACACCCGACAGGTTCCCTTGTATTATGTATTAGGCATGTCGAAACAAACAATTAAGGTAGTCTTAGATACAGATCTAAATCCCCAGTTTCAAAATTAGCTTATAATTAAGTAGTCAACATCACGAAGCGCTGTCGACACTGCATCTGAGACAGAAAGAGATATCCAATGCTTGTGGTTTGTGTATTATCAAATCCAGGCGATCGAACAGTCAACATTAACTTTATTCCTTCGCTTAATTGGCCTAATTAGGTCTTCGGTTACACAGGAATGAAGCATCCTCTGCTGCCTTAGGCTATCTCGAAGTTTAGACAGAGCTAGGTAAAGTCTAGTTCCGGCCGAAGTACAATTAAGTTCCACTGCGTTCCAGAAACAAATTCCGGTTCAGAAACCAAGAGCATCCAATTAATGGCTTTGAGATTATTCTTTAATTAAGATTTAGGCCTACATCTATTGAGCTAAGAATTACGCTAAGTAATTTATGGTAAGACCTATTATAATGGTCAATGGAACTGGATCCTGATCTATTAGGCAATTGTTGAAACAATTCAAGATCTGTTAATGTAGGCTAATGCTAATCAGCCGTTTATTGAATCAACAGCAGCACAATTAATTAACAATCAGTCATTTAAAAAAAATGTTAATCTGCTGATGCCGTCAACAGGACAGCCCTAAAGGATAAAATAATCACAATAAGTCTGTTGCACCGTGCGCGTGCGCTGCGCAGTGGGTCAGTACCCGAAAACTTACAACATTATGGATTAAAAAAACATTGTAAACCCGTAGCGCGCGAGTCTTTAAGTTTGCGAACAATTGACAGCTAAAATCAATCGGGATTTTAATTTCTTCAAAGACTCGCGCGCTACGGGTTTACAATGTTTTTATATAATCCATAATGTCTATGGGTTTTCGGGTCTCTATTGTAGTGACCCACTGCGCATGCGCGCACGACATGGTGAAACGGCTTATTGCAGGGCTGCCCTATTTCCACAATGTCATCACATTTACTGATAGCAAGACGATTTTTATGATCATGTAATTATAGAAAATTAAACTTAAATAACAATTTTAGGGCTAATAATTTTATGTTAATTTTATTTAACTTATTTTGCAATCATTTCTATTTTTAAAATTCTTGTCCATTTCCTTCTTGTCTATCACATGCCACGAATTTTCCTTTGGTTTTGATTTTCACTTGACAAATGTGCAAAAAATACAGTCTTGTAGTGCACATATGCACGAGGCATTCAAAGGACATCGTTCATGAATTCAAGGGACATCACGACTACCACAAGGGATTCAAAGGACATCAGGCCTACCAGGCTACCACAGAGATTCAAAGGACATCAGGCCTACCACAGAGATTCAAAGGACATAAGGCCTACCACAGATCGAGATTCAAAGGACATCAGGCCTACCACAGAGATTCAAAGGACATCAGGCCTACCACAGAGATTCAAAGGACATCAGGCCTGCCACTAGGGATTCAAAGGATAGGCCTACTAAAGAGACTTTACAGCTTCTTCTTTGCTCATTTAAATGAAAAAGTTAATGAGATCCATCACAAGCCAGCGCTGTTGCTTAACGCTTAGCTTTAGAGTAGGCCTATAGCGCTTTAGAAATTTTGAGTTTTAGACATCGTCGAGCCCTTTTGGCTGTGGCAGTGGTTCCCTTCATATCTGGAATGACCTCCCACCAGACTTCCGATTGATGACGACTCGGCTAAACTCGCCTACTTTTTATAAGTCTCTCAAATCACACTTTTTAGCCATGGCTCGGATGGGAGCGCCTCTGAGTAGGTCTCTTGAAGAGGCACTATATAAATTCTCGGAATGAATGAATGAATTACGGTACGAACCAGATGAACTATATATAGCCTAGTCATCACAAACCTGTAAAAACACGATTAATCGTTTCAAATTTTACAATGAAAGGATGTCTTTTATGCCCATGCTGGCCCGGCCAACCATATCCTATAATAGATTGGACACATGGGGCTTGTATTGTGTCTTTAGCTAAAGCATAATATTTATAAGTAAACCAAAGAGTTGCCTGCTTAGAAACCACTTGCGGCCCGAAGTCAAAATTGCACGGGTCCTCTCCTTATTTTGTAGCCCAGGATCAATATGACTGTGTAGTCAAGACTGGACCATAGTTTCTCTAGCTAGGCTAATTCTTGGCAGCTGCACGCATCACGTCGCGGTGGTAGATGTCGCTATTTACGGTGAAATCGAGTATCAATTTCCTCAGGGTAATATAAGCAACTCTAGCAACATAGAGTAGCTGTCATTCGCTAGATGGTAAATATCGGCTTAGCTGTGTCTCCCAAATTTTACCAACCATCGCATGTAAAAACATTCTTACGTCACATCCAGTGTGACCACTCCTTGGGATTTTTTCCAGATCCTGGGATTTTGGGGTCGACTTGGAATCTGGGGATTTTGCATTGCAATCCTGAGATTCTTTCAAGGGTCTACAGACTAGTTTTTACCGTACTTTTCAACAGTCGAAGCGAATCAGATTAGGAAAACTCGCTCAGAAAAAATTCGCTCAGTGTCTGAAAGACATTTTATTATTATTGTTAGGCTACTAACTTGTAAACATTGTAATAAAATAATAATAATACTCAATGTTATACTCCGTCTTTTCTTTGCGAGTTCTTAGCTAGGCATTTTTGTGAATAATTGTGATTGCTAAAACGCATTTCATAATTATTTCATCACAGCATTTTCGTTTTCACCAACTTGGGATTTTTGCCACTCTTTCCCCCAATCTTGGGATGTCTCTGAAAAGAGCTTGGATTTCAGAAAATGGAGAGTGGTCGCACTGAGTGCTATATTTAGTCTGAGTTGTAGAATGGAGTAAACATCGAAATGTGGGCCAAAGTGATGTTGAGCAACTTATATTAAGAGAAACTTTCTCAGAATTATTCCCAAAAGAAAACGTTTAAAAGTTGCGATCATGTTTCGAAATTAGTTGGATAATCGCGGCAAACGATAGAACGATTCATGAGTGATGCGCTAACTTATTAAACTGGATTGGGATTGAGATCGAAACGAGATTTAGCTAGTAGGAGTTTTGACGGTGTACAGACTGTGGCGGCCACGGTAGTTGATTAATAGTTGTTTACCGTCGTGTTTATTAATTTGTTTACCGTCGTGTTACGGTAAATTGAGTTACGCGGCTGAAGTTTCGGACGTAATTTGTTTTTGAATTGTGCGTTTAGTTAACGTATAATAATAATATTGGAGTGTGTCTCGGTCCCGGATATCGGATTTCTTTTCTCAGTATTCGCAGCCTCTGATTGATGTATTGATCGGGATTGTATTGACGTTATATAAATTCATCCGCTAGTTAGCATCAAGGTAAGTGTGGAGTTCAATTTTACTATTGTTGTATACTCAAGGTTTCTTAAAAAAACTTTTCTTTCAGAGCCCATGTTTTGGTATTTTTAATTCGTTTCTTGGTAAAGTCGTAGTTTACGTTGCTAAATTATTCTAATGTCTTCAATGCCGTACTTGACGTTGGTAAGTAAGAAGTCTACCTATGTGCATGTTAACTATCATCAATCCACCTTCCATTTCATTCAGAAATTTTTTCATCAATCCAACTTCTATTTAATTTGAAAAATTACTTTTATCAATCCAACTTCTATTTCATGAAAGAAATATTTTTCATCAATGGAACTTTTATTTAAGCAAAGATATATTCTCATGGATCCAGGTTCTAATTACGGAAACAATTATTTTCATCAATCCAGTTTCTATTGAATCCAAAACTTAATTTCATCCATCCAGCTTCTATTTACGGAAAAATTATTTCGATCGATCCAACTTCAATTTTGAACACAGGAACGTTTTCATCAATCCCCTTTTTTTCTGTATAGTACTCTTTATAGTAGCTCTTTGTGTATGTAAGTTGTGAAGCGGTGTGTCTTCCTGCTTGATAAATAAACGAATATATATCATCATCATCAACTTCCATTTAGGGAAACAGTTTCTTGCATCAATCCAGCTTCCATTTTACAGTGACAACATCAAATAATTTAGCAACGTAAACTACGACTTTACCCGTTTCTTATATTGGCTACATGAAAAGCTGGCAAACATTTAGAATCGGGGTGCTTAGGTTTTCCTCACGTCGGTTAGGGTCGGGTTAGGCGTCGTCAGAGTCGGTTAGGTAAGGTTATGCATCGTCAGAGTTGTTTAGGGTCAGGGTTAGGGTTTGTGTCTTCATTAAAAGACATTGTACCTTCGTGCAGCATGCCAAAATATACCGTCAAACGCCAGTAAGCTTACGCACCCTGATACTAAATGTTCGCCAAAAAGCTTGGGTGAAGATGAATGAAGTTCTGTTTAAATGTCATCGGTAGTTATTAATAATGTAGGGTTGGGTAAACCTGCATTTTAGCATATTTATTATTGCATTGAACCTATCCTGTATTTTAGCATATTTTATTATTTTTCTTATCGGGCTGCATAAATGGATGTTGGATTGATAAAATTAATTCTTTGCGTAAATAGAAGTTAGATTGATGAAAAGAATTCTTTGCGTAAATAGAAATTGGATTGATTAAAGTAATCGTAAACTCGATATTTCTAGAGCGCCCACAAAAGCGAAGTCGTGGGAACCAGCTTATTCACAGGCGCTTAATAATCTTAATAAAGTAATAATGTTGACATTATTGCATAATTTTTCATGACAGTTTTGCATCTTTTACTGTTTATGTTTTAACAAGGTGTGGGTGTTTGTCTTGTTCTAATAGGGATTAGGGGTCATTGCATAATTACGTAATGCCGAAAATGACCGTTTTTGACCCATCCACCCACCCTGTAACGCTTCGTAACGTTTCCCTGGACCCACCCATCCACCCACCCCAGCGTTACGTATTTATTCTTAGGTCTCGGTAAAGATCTGGCATATGATTAACTTTACTTTTCTTGAACATGTCGATTGTTGTCTAACAAATTTAATTTTTCTTTAAATTTTTACAAATAAAAACAGAGTAAATTTCAACTTTTAATTTTAAAATAATGCTCAATAAATGCTTGCTTTATATTATTGCTAATTTTAGTTAAGTTTTAAGTCAATGGCGCGAAGCTGTTACTACCAGCTCCGCCAGCTGCGTGTTGTGCTCCGCTCTCTCTCTCATGATGCTGCCGTTGTTCTTGTCCATGCCTTTGTTACCAGCAGAGTCGATAACTGTAGTTCGATTCTCGCTGGTCTCCCTTCTGGACTAATAAGCCGTCTTGACCGGGTCCTCCGCTCTGCTGCCCGACTGATTGGTCGTATTCCAAAATACGCTTCAGTCTCTGCTTACATGCGCGATGTTCTGCACTGGCTTCCTGCCTCGCAGCGCATCTCTTACAGGATAGCAGCCTTAGTTTGGCGGTGCCTTGCTGGCTGTGCTCCATCATACCTATCTGACCTCTGTCGTCCTGTCTCTGACCTAGCCCCCCCCGTCGGGCTCTGCGTTCCTCGGCCAAGGGAGAGCTCCTTGTCCCCTGGGCCCGTTTATGTCTCAAGCAGCGCCGAGCCTTTTCGGTTGTTGGGCCCTCAACCTGGAATGGGCTCCCACTTGAGCTGCGCTTGATGCCTCGCAGCAATTTGCCTGCTTACTGTCGCCTTCTCAAGTCTTCTGTTTAGCCGTGGCTGGGCTGGGAGCGCCTCTGAGTAGGTTCCTTGAAGGGCGCTATATAAATGCTCGGAATGAATGAATGAATGAATCGTGTCATTTGATGTTAATTTTAAATTCATTTATAACAACTGTTTTTGACAGCGTTATGTAACGTTCAGCTCCACCCACCCACGTAACGTTTCGTAAGTTTTCAAGGACCCCACCCACCCACCCTGGAGCGTTACGTAATTATGCAATGACCCCTTAGCGATTTAGATGTGAAATTTATTCCGTGTTCACCATAAAGATAGGAAAGTGTGCAGGTGGAGCAGAAATCTTGAAACAGGTTTCTACTCAGACCGGGAATTGAACCACTGACCTCTCAGTTGACAGCACAACATACTAAGCTGTAGACTATTGCACACCACAAGATATAAGGTGGAATATACAGCCTTCTCGTGTAAAAGTGCCTGCAAATTTAATCATGCTATCTGTGGACTACAACATGCCACTGTCTGAGTACACTGTAAATACGTGGTCCATAGTTTTGTTGACACACCACTAATAAGTCTAATAATTCTTAATGTCTTGATCATGCATCCAGGGAGTTTCTGTAGAGGTATGAACAAGTTTTCAATTTACCTGTTTGTCTACCATCTGCTTCACTTGAAAAAATCAGGGCAGCTAAATAGGTTGATGGTGAAAGGATGCTTCAGTCAAAGCATGAGGCAAAAACAGGTCAATTAAACAAACAGTTCTTAGAAGAATGAAGTCAATTGAAAACAGGTCAATTAAAAAAACAGTTCTTAGAAGAGGCTCTATTTGGAGCAACGCTATGTCAGAGCAGTGCTGATAAATAAAATCCAGGGCAACCAATGGAAACTAAGTTCAAGAGAACAATTGGCTGCACCTTGAATGTAGAAGATTGCATAAGACAAAACAGTTTCCTTACCATCAGTCAGTTGGTCAATCGGCGGTTAGTGGAATCGTTATAGGTAAGATCCACCATATGTATAGGTTAAACATCTGCTTCAATTTTTTCTTTTAAAGTGCTATAAAATTATTTAATTCATTTAGATCACAATATCATAAATGCCATAAAAACAAACTGGATCATTCAGTTTCAGTTTAACCAGTTTTGGCAGGTTTCCAATATCTCACAAGGTGTCAAATGTTTGGCTAAATGTGGTCAGCTGTTAGAGTCCATTCTGAGCGATTCGTGGATCCAAATGCACGCTGGTTGAGCTGACATTGGAAAACCCAAATCCTTGTTAGCATTATCATCACCACAGCATTTTTTAGTGTTAACTGTGATTTGTGGAAATCCACTAGACAATCTGTATAGGTCAGAGGTGGCAAACCCATGGCAGGCATGTCCAAAGTGGCACGCCTACAAATGTTTTGGGCACTTGGAATTCAGGATGTCCCTAAATTTTAAAACTTTGAAATACAGTACGAATCCACTTTCAGCTATAACCTTAAAAAGGTTCACCACCCATCGTCTAGGTTAACTGCCAGACTTGCCCATGTGTCAGACATGCTGCGACTTCACATCAAATGTCTTTTAAATATCATTTAAAAAATGCTTTGTCAAGTAAAACTTATATGAAAAAAATTATGATATACTGTACAAAATTCTGATGGGCATGCAAGGGTACCTGGTAATGTTTAAGATGATTTATCAGCTTTTTTGACCTGCACCCTTAGAAAGGTTTGCCACCCATGGTCTAGCTTAACTGCTTGCTTCCAAGTAATGTAGGAAACCTTCGTAAATTTATTACACCATTATAATACCGTAAAAGCCCTAAAGACTCCTTGCTAGCCATTCTTTAATTGTCACTTCAACTATTTCAGTTGTAATTTGTGAAAATGATTTACACAGCATAGTAAGTAGCCAGCTACTAATAGGGTGCCTTGCAGTTTCAACTGGCAGCACATTTGCCAAAAGAGTTAGGCATTAAACACAGAATAGAATAGAATCTTCGTTTATTCATTAACACATTGTCAGAATGCAGTGCGGTTAAAAAAATATGGCCATATGTAGGCAATAGGTTCTACCGTTTTAAAGTTTGGTCCGAGAAATAATTGGCTTTAATTGATTATTAAAGGGTCTAGAGTTTATAGATGCCCTTGTAAAGCAGCGTAGGAATACAGTTTTCGGTGTCCTTAGGTGGAAGTGAGAATTGGTGAGGTCTAGGATGAAGTGCGTATGTAGTCTTCCGGGGTCGAGGGCACAGCCGGCGTATATAGAACATGATGGTCATTTGTTCTGATTGCAGAGACTTCAGGTGCTTTTGATAATACCATTATACCAATACTCTGCCTCTTGTTGAATTGCACTTTAGGTAAGATCATCCATTTTGGTTGGTGGAATAAGACTGTGTCGTGCTTTCATGATCGCAACCAGTCAGAACAGTTTGTTCTTAACGCTTTAATGCTGCATTAAAGTGTTAAAGAGCTGCATTGGTTTCCCAGCCACTTTTAGAACGCTGTCATCGTTAAAGTGTTAACGATTACAGTGCTTCCCAATCTTTTTTGGATACAGAATCCTCTTGATCTGAAATTTTTTGACCGAACCTCAACCTAAACGAAAGATTCTGGTATATGCCAGAAAGTAGGACCTATAATTTTTTAAGCATTGGGCAGGATTTGCAGTTTTAATCCATAAAAACTAGATTAGAAATTATTTTAAATGAAATTTTCCCACAGAACTTTTGTCCGCCTCAGAGTCTGATTTGTGATGTAACAACTATCTGGTCTGCCTCGCGAAATGTTGGATTGTACCTTCGTTTCGAACCACAACCTGTGCTCATCGGGACTTCTCGATTGCGTCACCATGGATCTGGAATGCTCTTCCGCCCTGTGTGCGTGCTGCACGCGGCTATATGGTTTTCTCTAGACTCTTAAAGATGCACTTTTTCAGCTGTTTGATGGCCATGTTGAGCGCTTCTGAGAAACTCTTAAGTGGCGCTTTATAAATGTTTTGTTACATTACATTACATATAACACATTCAAACAACATCTTCCTAAAATTTCCCCACGGAACCATTGTCTTCTCCTTAGGCCAAAACAAAATAATGTTGTGTTTCCGGTAACCCGACCGAGTCACTTTTTTAGGCCCGACTGGGAAAATGTTGTGAAAAATAAAAAAATAAATTATTTCAAAATTTTTTTTTTTATTGACACGTGAATTTAACCTTTGCAACGTTGATAACATTGCTTTCCATTGCATAAAATTTTTTTGGCCTCAGCAAGGTGAAATATGATGACGATATATTCGTTTAGTGTTATACAATGATGCAGCATTGCATAAAAATATTTTACAAAATAAAATTTTTTTCCTACCTACCTACCCAGATTTTAAAACCACTGTTACCGGAAACACACCTTTTTTTGGCCTTACGGAACCTCGGGTTATGCATAACACATTTTGGGAAGCACTAGACCTATGACATCACTTAATATGGCACGGCAATGCCTTTGTCAGAAGCTTAAAGTGCACTGTATTTAATATCTAGGTACTTATTTGAATAAATATGTGCTTGAATAGATGTCCAGACATGCATACATACGTGTTACATATATACCGTATCGTATACATGGACATACAGTATGTTGAGAAGCATGGAAGACTTGTGCATAAATATAGTCAAAGAAGTCAAATCAATTTTTTGAAAGCTCATATAAAGTAGCCAAAGGCAATGACCTTTCAAGACAAAATTAGTTTTTTGCTATTGCCATGTGATATCAGTCTGGTTTCTTGTCACGATCCTTGTGGAAGATTAAATGACAGAAGCGTGCAGACAGACCAGCATTGTTAATTAAAGTATAGGCATACATATATATTTATATCTAATCTAGAGTTGTGGCTATTATTAAAACCTTGGAATTATTAAAAACTTGCAGTTATTAAAACCATGGAATTATTAAAACCTTGGAATTATTAAAACTGTGGAATTATTAAAACCATGGAATTATGAGCATTGTATATTCATTCATCAAGCCGATTTCACACAATCGAAAAGTAGAGAATTTATGTATATAAAAGTTGAAGTGTCCACTATACAAAGGACATAGCGGTAAACTTAAAAGTTGTTGGTATTGTCTTTTTGGCATCAGTAAGAGTTAATTCTTTGAAGTGATATGTCTTTAATAGACTTCACTTTATTCTGGTTCTGAGATTGCAGTTCATAGTAATGATCATGGTAACAAGTAACTGTAAATTGTAATCTCGGATTTATATAGCACCTATTAAAGAGAGGATCATCAAGAGGGGTTTGGTGGAGGGAAGAACAACCCACAAAAAGCCAAGAGACATCCTTTTAACCTCTGATCTTGAATTGGTTCTCCCATTACATCTGAAAGAATGAGGGAGGGAGGCTGAGTGCAGGCACAAAGATGGATGATCTAATGGAGCTTCACTGTCCTTTCCTAAATGGAATGAGATTTTGTCAAAGCAATGCAGTAGTTGCTTCCAGACAGCCAGCCCTGAAAGTGCATGTATATATATTTATTATATATATATATTTATATTACTGAGAATGTAACAAGAATGATTATGGGTGTGTGTGGATTATGTATATATATATATATATATTATATATATATATATATATATTTCCGATTATCGTTTAACATCCCTAATATAAACAATGCATACAAATTATATGTATATAGGCATATATGTTTGTGATCTCAGTAAATTGCCAAACCTCGTCTATGGCACAGTTCTTGATATGACTGCCGGAGATGGTTTGTAAATAGCCTGCTAATTGTATTTTTTGCCTGGCCTGACCATATGGTGTATGCTGCCTGCTGTTTTCAGTTAGCTACCTGTATCTAGTAGCCATTTAAATCTTTGCATTGGCTTCCTGTTCAGTAAAGAACGTTTTTCAAACTTCTATGTATATCACACGCGCACGCACTTTGAACTCTGGCCAACCACAATATTTAAAATCTGTTCTTATTCCTCTGACTTATCATTATTTAATGAGGTCATCTGATTGTCTTTGTCTGGTCATACCTAAATCAAGAACTGTTCTCTCTGTGAACGAGCTTTTTCAGTATCTGGACCTACTTTTTGGAACTCTCTTCCTGTGTCTGTACGCTGTGCTCAGTCGCTTGTGTCATTTCTCTTCTCGGCTGAAAGACTTACCTCTTTCAAATTGCTTATCCACCTTAGGCTGCCTCTCTGTCTCTTACGGACTGATCTTCTGGATGTTGACCTGATTAAATCTTGATTTTGGGGTGCCATCGGTTGATGCCTTGTGCATTAGACACCGGCGCAATAGAAGTTGCTAATTACATTACATATAGTAGCTATTCACATATTGTAATTGTACACAAAGTTGTACAGCACGTTTTTAGAAACCTCTATGTATATCAATCACACACACACACACACACACACACACACACACACACACACACACACACACACACACACACACACACACACACACACACACACACACACAATTTATATATATAGATATAATGTATATGATGAGAAGTGGACTCAAAAGTGTAAGACAGAATGTATAGCACATTTTAGAAACCTCAAAACAATGATTGGTACCTCTGAACAATGATTATTATATGTATATATAATATATATATATATATCACTGATATCTATCATTGATTAGAGGTTTCAAGGACATGCTATATGCAGTTTTAGAAACCTCTAAACATGATATGTACATAAATATAATATATGTATTGTTTAGAGGTTTCTAAAATGTGCTATACAACTTCGTGTACAATTATACTTTTCAGACCTTTGGGTTGACAGTCGTCCAACATGCTAACCAGTAAACTCTTTCTGTTACCATGCATTATTGTGGCAAGAATCGTGATAAAATAGATTCAATGTTACAGTTTTGTGCCTAACAGCTACACGGTTCTGCCTATCTGTTTTTTTCGGCAGCTGATTAAATGATTTTTAACTCAAGAGGATGTACAGGGACATGCTTTATTAGCCTTTGGTCTAGAACAGTGCCTGAAGGCTTGTCTCTAATGAGACAGTATCTTCTCTGAAGGCTTTAAGTCAGAACTGATGTGGCCGTTAAACAATAAACACAGGCGTTCAGTGTGGATAAAAACAATGTCGTTTGGGGATTTCTCTGTAAGCCATAACAGATCAGGGTTCAGCTTGATGAGAAAATGACCCTACTATCATTTCAGTTGATGGCTGTTGACGGATGTTATATGTGCCTGAATGTAAAGTCACTTGACGAACTGTGTATGTCACATGATGAACGGTCTGGCGAAATATAACATTGTAAAAGGACAAGAAGGAAACGAACACAACGTTGTGCAGTTTTGCAACTTCTGCAAATTACTGATTCAGATATAGAGTCAAGATCGTCAGTTAAAGAATATTTCGAAATAAAGTAAGGACATGGTTACCGTACACTGAAGACTTGTTGTAAAATGAATTGTGATGTAACAAAATTCATAGAAATCAGTTGACTCGTTCTAGTTCGACCTTGTTATGAAGTGGTTCGTGATGCAGCGGTATGAGTTCTGATCTATTTTCTGGACATTGTGTTATTTCTAAGAAGAGCAAACTATCTGTGTGTAAGGTAAATATTTTTCTTGGGTAATTCAAGGGTGCAATTTGTAACAAGAATGGGATTAGGTATCAGCGTTCTAAAGTGCAGTCTTTTCATAGGTTTTTGTCAGAGGTCGTTTGGAATGACGGTGCATAAGGATTACATTTGGTGTTGCAGCTGCCCGAGTGGGAGGCCAAGATTTAAAGCAAATGGCAAATGTTAATATTTGTATAGTTGGGTAAATATTTTACCGACATGTTCTGTTAACAGATCATTGCCTGTCATGCATAGCGAGTCTTAGCGACTAATGATTTGTCTCTGAAGAAAGTTGTACAAGTACTGGCATTCTCTGAGAAAATGGTATTATTAATGACAGCAACCTTATTCGGAATCGAATGCATTGCCATGAATTTTGCTTTATACTGTCATAATTTGTGCACTGTAAGAAATCCTTTAATGCTGTTGTGCAGTTCAATTTGAAAATGATTATTGGTATCTAATATTATAAATGAGGACATAACATCACTTAGACTAACACCAAGGCCAAGGGGGTGAAGGGGAGCAAAGGGCTTGACAAATGACTGAGGACAGTGGAGATAATTTATTCGTACCCATCACTGCGGTCATCAGGAACCGATGATGATGATGATGATGATGATGATGATGATGATGATGAGTGGTATCTTAGGCTAACCTGTGATTTGGAATACGGTTTAGAAAGGACGCATTGTAGATTACGATAACAGTGTTATAAAAGGTTCCAGATAAGATCAGGCTAGATCAATGTTTTGTCCGGAACACCTTGGCCTGCATGGGCTCTCAGTAAATTTCCAAAGTACCAGCATAAATCTTCAGTCATAAATCTTTGCGCTGGCTACCTATGTAGTACAAGAATTGTTTCAATACTGGGCTAATCGTAATTGTGAACTCCAAATTCTAAAAAACTACTCTAAAGCTATATGCAGGGCACCAACTTATTTATGAGCGCTGTGTCGTTTCAGAGGGTTGTCCAGAGATTTTAAGGGAAGATACGAGCCTGGTTGCCAGAGAGAGAGAGGAGGTAGAGCAGCTTGTAAGGCGGGTTTCGTTGAGGACCAGAAAGCTTTGAAGGCGGATGATTGGCTGGATAAGGATAAGAATTCTTAATTAAAGAGGTTGGACTTCAATTTGAAGTGGAAAGCCTGTGGAGAGATAAGTAGAGGGCTGGCCCAGGCACCTGGGCCATGAATGCATATACGGTACTTGACTCCCAACCAAGAACGTACATGTATAATGATTATAATTGTAAGCAGGTTTCTCGTTTAGTCACAGGCTCATGGCATGATGGCTTACCATACTATGTAGTTTGTCTATGGGTTGTGAAGCCATGTGGTGACAGGTGTCAGCGTGCAGCCCACAGTTATATTTCAGTAAAGCATGCAGAATAACAAATCACTTTAGTTGACTGGAAGAATAATAGAAATAAAAATTAGTGCTCTGTCATATGCCATGGTGGGCTGAATGGTTTGATGGCTTTGTTGTGGGTTGGGTGACTGCTTAGCTGCAGTTAAGTGATGCCTATTATATGTACAATGACGCTGACTGGCCTGTGGCCCTTTGGTCTGATCATTCTGTGACAGAGCTACAGTACCAACAAACAGTTGAGAATGGACTCGAGTACCCAGGCCGCATTTTACCAGAAGTTTTACAACCCTTCTAGTGAGAAGTTTTTTTTAAACAGAGTCCAATGTGCACAGTGCGAGGTTCAGTAATTGACACCAGAAACAGATTTATATACATGTTGCACCAAAGAACTCGAGTGACGGCCTCGTTTACCGCAAATATATTATTCGATTTGGCGCATCTGAACCAACTCCAATTGGTAATGCATATCTCGCTTCTTTTCCATATTCTGTAATAGACACGCAGCGACTTTTCTTGGAAGTAGCAAACAAGAACCAGTTTATGTATTGGCCGAGCGGCGGCTGTGAGGGTCGGTTGCTTCATAGACGTCTTGCTGGCGTCCCGAATGTTCTGAAGGTTTGTGTGATGTAACGTTTTCAGTGAATACGTGGGCGTTGAAGGGCTGAAGGCGGTGTAATGGCATACAGGCGCTAGGTAACGAGGACCGTTAGGTCATCAGCCGCCGACTGATGCAGCTGGACCAAGACCTGGCGTCGACGCCTCTGCCGCCTTGCTGTCGTCTGGTCGATTCGCTGGATGTTTGTGCGGTGGAGTTGGTTCCGCATAGCAGTCGATCGTGTTTATCGTGGCGTGGACTGGGCCAGTTCTTTCTGAAATTGGTCTGCGAACTGTTTCTGGTGTTAGATGGTGTGCTCGTGTAAGTAAACTGACTTCTGAAATGTGCGAGATTTTTGTGTGGAATCTTGGAATTTATAAGAAAATGAGATTGTAATTGTAACTGGTATGGTACCTCTTCAAGTGAAACACCTCCCGACCTGACCACTTGAAAGAAAGCAGACTGCTTTAATGATAAGATCCAGAGTTTAATGATATCTTTGGGCAACGAAGTCCTTTGAGGTCTGCAGAAATAAGTTTGAACAGTTCTCAACATTTGTGTGATTGCTTTAAGGACTCTTTGTTTCAGTTGTTTACTAGATAAGAGCTCCAATGATCTTTATAACTGCTTTGGACTGGCTTATAGAGAATTGAGGCCATTTGTCATTTATTGGCTTATAGCAGAGTGAGGCTCTAATTGTAATAAATTTCAGTTGGCTTATAGGAGAGTCAGTTTAATTGTAAGTGGTTTCAGTTAACTTATGCAGACGAGTGTGAGCGGTCCTCAGATACTGCTCAGAACAGGCTCAGGCAACTGCATGGGCCAAATTTTACTAAAATCTTTACACCCTAATTCTTATATTCAACACGGACCTATACTGAAACAGTAAGGTGCAGCCTTTGGTTGGCCAATAATTCTGGTACAGCCAAAGCCACTATCCACTAATTCTCCCGCTATAGTAGTTGGTACATCCTGCTTGGAACAGCCCTGCCTGACCCTGGACTAGCCAAGTGCAGCCTGTCATCAGTGTTTCCTACTCAGGCACATAGGGGTAAGTTGATATTGGTGATATGTAACGATGACAGGTTTTCTCCAATGATCAACAACTGTCAAACATTGACGGACCCCCTAAAAAATTATGTCAACAATCCCAGACCCCCCTACAAAAAAGAAACACAATGGCTCAATACATGTAGAATCATTTTTCAAATTGTTTTACACTAAGAAATGCAATCTCGAATTTCAAAATATATGAGTTTAGTTTATCACCAGCTTTTTAGTGGTATTAAACATTAAGCACTTTATACATTTTAGCATTACTTAATGTTTTCGCTACCATTTTGAAGAGTCTGTGTTGATTCATTGGGAAAGAAATTGTTGATTCAACTTTTACCGAACCCCAGACTTGTCAACAACTGTCAAACTTTTCCAAACCCCTCCCCTATTTTGTTGACATAATACATGGACGACCCCATAGGGGTAAGTTGATATTGGTGATATGTAACGATGTCAGGTTTTCTCCAATGATGACGATGTTAATGAATATAAATAGGGCCATAAAATATACACTGAGCTTTATCAACTGACCTACAGGTTTCAATAGCGTATCTTCCTGTTTTTAGTAAATGATCTCTGGTAATTTTACATGGGATTACTAACAGTACAGTTGTACTGTCAAACTATCGAATAACAAAGCATTAAGTAAAAATTTCATTTCTTAAATTTAAAAAGTGCAACTTTATTTATTGCAAATGAATTTTACCACACAAAACTGTATCTGCAATTTTTTTGAGTGATTTTTCCTTTGCTAGCAAATACATTTATTACTGTTCTTAGTGTCCCCAGATATGATGAAGAGATCAGATCCACTAAGATAATTAGAGATAGGCATCGCCTTGCTCTTGCCTCAGCAATATACATGTACTAGTGAGTGGTGACTCCAACCTCAGCTCAGTTCATGGACGGAGAGAGGCATCAACAGCTGGATACTGGTATACCATACCATCGGCTGTAAGCTCTTCACACTGCAAGAAATGCATAGAAACGGCTGGGTAATGGGTATTACATTCTCTGCCCAGGCACAGCCCTTTGGCAGGTATCTGGGCCTAAAGGTGCCTCTTGGGCAGTCATAGAAGTACTTTCTTCAGTATAAATGCTGTTAGTTCTCTTGTGAAATATGTATAAAGTTAGATTTTATGATATTAGTTCTTTTTTTACCTGTATACAAAGTTAGACTCTTGATCTGATTATAAAATATATTACATCATTTTCCATGTGCTTTTTTTTACTGTTTTCTATGAATTGTTGTGTAAAGTGTTTGCATGTGTCTTGATCTAACAGTCTATCAAATTAGTCCATAAAATATACACTGAGCTTTATTAACTGATTACACACACACTAAAACTAAAACGGGTGATTGGGCCTTTCGGGTCACCGGTCTACGTGCCTGGAACAATCTTCTGGCACCTGTACAGGAAGACAAAAGCCTTTCCGTTTTAAAAAACAATTAAAAGTGCACTTGCATGTAACTCTGAGGATTTGCGCAGTTGACAGTGTGTGTAAAGCATCCTAGAAGTTGCTTGCTACTGTTGACGCTATAGAAGTTGTCGTAATTACAATTACACGTACTTACTTACTTGTGTAGCCATTGATCAGTTCTGTTTAATCAGGGCATATACCAATAATAATTGACAAGTTTGTGAATTATGTCGCAGCGTGGATATGTAAATAATTGACCAACTGTGTTTCAATAGGGAATGTGCTAAATTAGAGTTGTTGAGATGGCCTGTGTGTTAAAGTTGGCTTTTCTATGACTGGAGGTCTGTGTTGTGTTACATAAACAGTGATAAATCCATACCAACTAATGGGGCATTTTTATTTTTCTGTGGGAAACCAGCAGATAATACTAACCCAATTAGACCTATAGGCCCACTTTTATTATACAGTTGCAATACAGGCACATATTCAGGATTGTGTTGAATTCATCCCGATTGAGCAATTACATTTTTCTTACTGTTCCAGCACTTTTCATCAGTGGTGAAGTGTTATGGAGGACTTGAAGGAAATAGTCAAACTGTTGTTTATAGTTTCATTCTCGGCTTTCATGCCGCCAGCTATTTTGCAGTGTTGAGTTCAAACAAATAGACTTCATTCTTTCTAGGTCCAGGTGCAAGGTGTATACTTGTATCTGTCCTTTCTGCCCAGTTACTCTGTATCTGTATCTGTCCCGTATGCTGAAGCACTTATTTCTCAAGTAATATTATGCTTCTCGTATTTAGTCCAAGTGTTGTTTACGTTGTCTGTCCAGCTTAGTCTTGTTCTTGCTTTTCTTCGTTTCTCTTCTAATCTTGTTCTTGCTTTTCTTCTCTTGCCTTGTAATCTTGCATGTGGTGCCGTGTGTGGGATTTCAGTCAACCGAATCTCCTGCATTTAACTGTTTTAAGTCATTGTTGAGTGACTTAATGGTAAGCAGCCGAGTTCATTTAAGGAACTGTCATGTTTCATAATAAATTGAAACTAAATAAGATAGTACTTATTTAATAGGATAATTCGTACATGGACGTCGGTATCATATATCAGATGCATTTAACAGAGCCTTTTAGGACCCTCACGAAAGCACTGACTGCTTTCACAGCTGATCAAAATTAATGTGACTTTGCATAGACAGCTGTTGCGCTTAATCACATGAAACAGTGTGTGTTAGAAGAATATTCGAGGAGGGAGGACCAATGCACTTGAAAGCCCAATGACTTGGTATTGATATGCTGTGACGTGGTATCTATATATTCCAAGGGGGAGCAGAGCGTTTTGATTGGCGACCGGGTGTATGCTTGTATGGCAGGGTAGTGCTGGCCATTGTGAATCGACCATGTAGGACGGTCTTTAATTAAATTCGTACTCCCACTGGAAGACAATGAGATATTTCTCCATATAATCTGGTATGTGGGAATATTTTGGTTGGGTGGCTATTATACTGAGGCAGAGCAATTTGGGACCTCCAACCGCGCTGACGTGTTTATAAAGCAATCAATCAATCAAATTCGTGTATTCCATATCAAGTTGGCAATATCGAATCTTGTCACAACAGTGGTACAGTCAAATTAGTAAGCTTAAGTAAGCCTAATACTCAGTAGTCCCTACAGTCAGACCCAAAGATCTGGAGTGGAAACTTTTCTTCAGAATTTCAGTTCTATGCTGACCCTGAGCGTGGCACATGTGCATGGACTTAGTTGCAGTGTAACAATGCGTGTCCCTGACATTACGAGACTTACCTATTTCTTGGACGAAACGTAGAAAAGCATAGACACAGAAGGAGTGACTTATGTTGCACGTGTGCTACTCTTTAATGTATTGACTTGGTAAATTTGCTCTAGTCTTCCTTGCAGAATAAAATGCTTTCATGGCTGTTGCTAGATGAAGTATACAACAGTTAATGGCTCGTAACCTCGTTGGGCGGATATGCTTTGTTGTCTGCTATTAGCGCCGTGTATTGCAGGCTGTCTGTTCTGTTAGTAGTTCAGATTGTTTCAATGGCATAACATGTAAATGTACAGCGCAGTGCGTTTGTCAGGCGCTTAATTAAAGAAAAGATATTATTATTATTATTAACCTATATCAGATGTCGGTTCTTGGATGGCTGAGTTGCATATCTTTTTTCATCCCATGTAACAGTAATTATGCCAGTATTCAGCTTCCATCAGTTCTGCTACCTAAATACAATATGCCTCTCATGTCAGAGTTTCTGAGCCCACATATGGATTATGGATCTTGACTGCAATTTCACTCTAAGAGACCATGGAATGATGTCTTGGGGCATTTACGGTAATATATAGAAGTCATTAGATTAGATTAGATGAACATTGTGGCCTGTGTAGGCATGTGATGCATCTGTTCAGAGCCACCTTCTAGGTGTCAGATGCCCCAGAAATGTGTGGTTGGAGGATGTGTATTTTCAAGGTGGAGTGCTCTGCCTGTTGCTGAAGCATTCACCGGGGAAATCAAAGACAATACAAATTGGAGATTTATAGCCATAGATTCAGTGGCCCGTGCTGCTCTGTGGCAGCGTTTAGCCAAGGACCTCTGGATAATAAATATATAGGAGCCGGTGGTGTAGCTGAGTATGTGGACTAATGTTTGGAATTGCATGTAAGTCTTTGTTTGAAATGTGTACAGGTGTGGAAATCTGTTTGAAGTGTTTGTGAAAATGCGTGTGGAAATGGAAAGTACCGTTCCTGGAGGCTCTTGTAAAGTGTAAACACACTTAACTGTTGATGAATTCACCAACAATTTCCTTAACAATGGCACATAATGCTTCGTCATTGTCATCATTATCGTGGGTGGGTCCTGATGTCAATCATATGGCGCCAGTGGGTTAGAATAAATGATCTCCATTATCTTCGGTCATATGTCAAGTCCAGGGTTGCTGTTATCAGTGGGTGACTGTGGGTCATTCCGAAAAGGTCAGAGCCCTTCTGAGTATATGATTACCCAATTTTCAGTGTCAATTTTTCGCAGTCGGTCTTCAATTTAAGCAAATAATGAACATTTTGATATGATGACTTGATTCAAATGTGACCTCGTTTTAGGAGAATCTCATTTTAGCAGAGTACTTGAATGGCTGCCAGAGTCAGTGTTGTAAGGAGGATTCAGTGTATTATCTGACCTTACAAGGTCATTGCCTGCTTTTCACTTAGCTACTGAAGTCATGTAGGCCTATGTTCACTGATTGTTCAGTGGAAGATTGTTCCAATGAGAAAGTCATCATTAATAACGGTTGAGCAATACAATATATTCTATACAATGAAAATGCATTTGATATTGCTGTCCTTCCAAAGAGTTCAGAAGTGAAGACAGGACCAGAGGCCAGAACATCGGTGGCACTCTGCAATTGATTTACTCAAGGTCCCTACACAGTGACTGCCTGAAATTCCTGAATGAAGGTTCAAACCAGTAAGACCAGTAAGTCACTTGGACTACTTAAGGTAAGCAGTGGACTTGACAAATGACCAAGGACAATGGAGATCATTTATTCGTACCCATGGCCGCCAAATGGCTGGCATCAGGAACTGATGATGATGATGACTATTCTGCGCACTACAGGCCGAGCGCTGTATCCATTCGGCTACGTATACCGTGGCCCACGAAACAAGGTGTTGATGTTGAGACCGTTTTCTGGGAAATGCACTTGCTGTTCTGTTTCGCAATGACGCAACAACCGAAAGGGTAACGACCGACCGGGCGATTATTTATCACTTGAAAGAGCCGAGTTGCGTTGACGTCTGACGTTTCTGAGAGACCGTTTAAGATCCGTGTTTTCCGGTCTAAACAACGGCTCCGTCCGGTCTGCGTTATTTTTTAGATTGTGATGAGTGCCTGGCAATTACAGTCATTGAACTAATGTCTGAGAATAGCAACACTCATAATGTGGCCCTTCAAGTCACTTATGCACATAATTTCTCTGAGTATAAAACACATTGTCGACTGTATACCCAGTTGTTGATGTAACTTCTTCTGGTGATTAGAGATAAGTAGTATGAAGTCAAGCAATGGGAGTGTGGTTAGTCTGCCCATGAGATGGCAGGCCCTCTGGTGCCAACTCAGCCCTTCATCCTTTCAGGGTTGTATAGATGCCATGTTTAGGCAAAGTATTTCGTGAGGTAGTAATGTTCACACAGTAGTTTGGATCACCATTTCAGAATTACTGTGACAGCTGAAATTAGAAACTGGTATCTGCTGCTAGCAGAGATTCCGTTAAGAAATGTGTGTGTGTGTGTGCCCGTGTGTGGATGCATGGGTGGTGGTCATATATGTTTAATTGCTTCCTGAAGGGCCTGGTACAGGACAGTGAACCCGTAAAAATATGTTATTATGGACTGAAAGAAGGGCATTTGGAATGATTTATGTTGAAACCAAAGTGTATTTAGTAGTAGAATTATATTTGTTTATTAGGTAATGAAGCTGATAAACCCCAGGGATCCTGGTGCAGGAACAGACTAGGATATATCAGCATTGCATCATGAGGTTCTAATATTTTGCCTTTCTGTGGCTTTACCCACCATGTCCATTGTAAGTTTGAAGGAGGGCAAAGGACAGACATGCTTAGACTGCAGTTGTTTTGTTAGGTATCTTCAGGATGGTCCCTCCCCAGTTAGGGGGCAATGACCGGATAGATGATGTAGTTTATGTGCTTTTATTATGTGTTTAATAATAATAATAATAATATTTATTCTTTAATGAAGCGCCTGACAAACACATTGTGCTGTACATGTACATGTTATGATGATTAAACAATTCACAAGAACACAAGTCACAGAAGACATAAATCAACAAAGTTGCAGCCATGCAAGGCGCAAGCTCATTGTACTTTTGCTGCCATCTAGGGATTGAAGGCATGAGCTACACCCAGGGGGCTTACGGGAATTGAAGCGGATCCGTGAAACCTTCAGGCAAGAGTGTTATCCTTTATACTATCCCCCTCCCCATGCATGAGGTTTATTGGTAGAGATAGCTCCCTTCCCCACTGTTAGAGAAATGGCCATTATAATGGCATATATAGACCATGGTGGTGGTGGTCATATTGGTGAATGCCTGAGTATAACACACATTGGAATCCCATCTCATTTTGTGCTGTACATGTACATGTTATGATGATTAAACAATTCACAAGAACACAAGTCACAGAAGACATAAATCAACAATACCTTCCTGCTCCAAGAGTACGTGGATGTTCTGCTCCCGCTACTCACAGTACTGTGCAATCGGTCCATCCAAGACGGTGTTCTGCCTCCATCGCAGAAAAGATCCATCTTGATCCCTGTACTAAAGAGCGACGGCCTGGACCCTTCGGACCCTGCGAACTACAGACCGATAGCAAACGTGTCGTTCCTGTCTAAAGTCATCGAAAAGATAGTTGCAGGTCAACTCATCGCCTACCTAGACGGGAACAATCTTCTTCCATCCTGCCAGTCCGGATTCCGAAAATTCCATTCAACTGAGACTCTCTTGCTCCGGCTTCTGTCCGACATCTACGGGGCAATAGACAGATCAGAGCTCACCTTGCTGGCCCTATTTGACGTTAGCGCCGCTTTTGACACTGTAGACCACGAAATTCTTCTTAAGCGGTTGCACGTCTCGTTTGGGCTGTCTGGAAATTTTCTGGAATGGATTGGCTCCTTTCTCCACGGGCGCTCTCTTAGTGTGGTGCATGGTCCGACTAGGTCTCGGTGGGTCCCAGCTCTGTACGGTCTGCCCCAGGGCTCCGTCCTTGGCCCCCTTCTGTACATTATTTACACCTCTGGACTTGCCTCACTCCTTGCGGAGCACGCGGTCTTGGGTCAGCTTTACGCAGATGACATTCAGGCATACTTGCACTGTCTGTCATCAAATGCCACCTCTGCAGTCCGAGCTATGAGTCGGACACTGGATGCTTTGGGGATGTAGATGTCGTCAAACCGCCTTCGCCTTAATTCGGCAAAGACTAAATTCATTTGGCTGGGCACCCGGCAGCAGCTTGCTAAGCTTAATTTAGACACCCTTGCCGCTGAATTCCCCAGTTACACTTTCTCTACTACTGTTCGCGACCTTGGCCTCCTACTGGACCAAGAACTTACTCTTGCTCCTCATCTCCATAGTCTTAGTCGCAATTGCTTTTACCAGTTGCGTCAGCTTCGCACCGTCGCACGCTCACTGACACCCAGTGCTGCAACCACTTTACTGCATTCCTTTGTCTGTGCTCGACTTGACATCTGCTCTTCTCTTTACTCTGGTCTACCGTCTGGTCGTCTGGCGTGCCTCGACCGGGTGCTACGCTCTGCGGGTCGCCTTATTGGCCGAATACCCAAATTCGGCCATGTGTCTAACTACATGCTGGAAACCTTACACTGGCTCCCCATCCGTCAGCGCATTGCGTACAGGATCGCCTCCCTGGTGTGGCGATGTCAGTTGGGCCTTGCCCCATCCTATCTGCGGGACCTCTGTAGTCCCGTATCGGGCACCCAGGGTACTCGCTCCCTTCGCTCCTCTGGGAGGGGGGTGCTCATAGTCCCGTTTGCCCGCACAGCTACAATGCAAAATCGTGCTTTCTCAGTGGTGGGCCCGACCGTCTGGAATGGGCTGCCCTTGGAATTGCGCCTGCTTCCAAGAACGCTCTCTGACTTATTCTATGTTAACCTGAAAACTGTTCTTTTTGGCCGTGCTGGAGTCGGGAGCACCTCTGAGTAGTTCCCTTGAAGAGGTGCTATATAAATGTCCTGAATGAATGAATGAATGAATTTTGTTTTATAGACATCCATGTAATAATGTACATAGACTGTGTACATGTATTTGACAAGGTAGTTTTGCTTTGCATTTTAAGAGTGACTCATAATGGTGTATTGCAGGCTGTCTGTTCTGTTAGTAGTTAAGATTTATGTCTTCTGTCATTTGTGTTCTTGTGAATTGTTTCAATTGCATAACTGTACACTGTAACCGGTTGTCACCCGGATTGTTTCAATAAACGAAAATATTATTGTTATTACTCTTATAAATATCCAGTTACAATGTTCAGTTTAATAATAATATAGTAGCACCTTTCCACTGACAAAACCATCAGCAAAGACTGCCATTGCAGAACAATGCTCCCCAAATGTTTGCAATCCCAAGGGATCATAATTATATACCTCGGGGGGGGGGAGGAATAAAAATAGTAATGATGACATTAACAATAATAATACGATTTATATAGTGCCATTGCACCCTGAGACAGACGAAAAGGGTTTACTTCTGTTAATAAACAGTTTGGTGTGTTCTACAATGGTTCTAGTCTAGTTGTCTTTCGTATTTTTTCACAGCATCTTGGATTTTACGTCTGTGCTCTGAAGGGAACATAAGCTGCTACTGACATGCTGACAGCCCGTCACTGCTTCTGTGTCAGCAGTGCTGACAGCAGTTGCCAGCAACTGAACTTGGATTTTGACAGCAGCATCAATGATTTTGGAGGAAATCGGAGGAGTCTATCCCGTAGCTCGTGTGCCTTGGGGCCTCGGGCCAGCTCAATGGAGACATGCCTAACAAGCGATGGCAGCAGACGGCTCTCGCACCCTATTGACATCTTGAATACTGGTCAGTCAGTCATATGTACACCTAAACACGTGAATGGTGTGGCTGTATGCATCTGATGGTGAATGCTGGTGCTATCTGGCTAATAATATGAGAGCAAAAAGGCATCTTTTTATGAGAATGCTTGTAATATAGAATCTGCAAATAATAAGAGAATACAAGATGCTGTTTACGGAAAGTGGTATGCTGGGGTAAATTTCTCAAAATCTGGACAGTTTTGGCTGTTTTTGTTATGGCTTAGAACTAGTCGATGGATGGATAAACTCCGATTGCATGGAAAGGTTAGTTTTCATGTCGTAATCTCGATGTTTCTATGACCCCACAAAAATCGAAGTTGTGGGAACCAGCTTATTCACAGGTGCTCAGTCAAAATAAAGTTGATAGACAAGTAAGAGGAGAATCCTTTGGAGGTCGATATCCAAGGGTCAAGCAAGCAGACGGCAATGGGGTATGGAATTTAGAATTGGAGCAGCAAATGAAGTAAGGGAAGAGGAGGAATTAAGATGGAATTTGTGCAAAAGAGTGTATTAAGTTGGGGGTAATCGATGGTATAGTGATTAGCAAGCTGGACTGTCAATCGAGAGATCTTGGGTTCAAATACCGCCAGGGCAGAAATTTGATTCGAAATTTCTACTCCATCTGCACCCCCTAGCCAACTCAGCTATAATGAGTACTCTGACCGTACACGGTCAGTGGGAAGATGAGACAGCAAGGAAGAGGATTGGCCACCCACCCTCATATGCCAAGGGTAAGAAAAATGTGGCTAACACTCATATATACCCATGGCTGCCTCAGGGCAGGCTTAAGGGACCGCTCTTCTTCTTCTCTTCTAAGTTGTGAGTGAAAGACCTGTGCAGAGATGTAATAATAATAATAATAATAATAATAATAATAATAATAATAATAATAATAAGACGATTTGTATAGCACCGTCACTCAGCCGAGGCCGAAGGAAAGGGCACTGTACATGAGTTCAAAGTTAATGGCAGTCATTGCTTAAAAAGATAAGTCTTGAGCTGGGCTTTAAATGTCTCCAGAGATGGCGCGTTCTTCACATGGTTGGGAAGACTGTTCCATGTAGTTGGACCTGAAACAGAGAAGGAACAGTCACCAAACCTCGTAGAAGATCGTGGTACTTGTAAAAGGTTTTTTGAGGATGATCGTAGCCGGTTGTCTGCTACATTAATGCAGAAGTCTGAGATGTAGACGTGTAGGCACATGAATGTGACATTGAGATGGATGAGTCATTGTCAAGGGATGCATCATCATCGTCCGTTTATCTTGGACGGCTGCTGTTATGTATGGCTCGAATTCCTAATAAATATTAATGACGGCGGAGTCTACGAATACGTGCAAGGCGTCGTCTATGGATACAATTACTACTAAGTGAAAGCAGAATGGAGCCCATAAGCCAGCCAGGTTTAAGAAGACCTGTGTCTGTGTGTTGTGAGTGGTCTCAGGTGGCATTGGCAAGGCCACTTTGGTAATCAGAAGCATATGTTCTACATGTCTGTGTGTGTTGGCGCTGGTCATCTGTTACTAATAAAAGTTACGTAATCCACGGAGAGAAAAATAACAGGTAAATTTATGGTAGGTTTTGTTCGGAATTATATAGCAATTCAGCCAAACTAGATGGTCATTAGATCTGCTGCATGGCCTCATTATGGTAATTGCAATATATAATAATGCACTTACCCTACAAGAAATGTATATTAGGTAAATCGATATCATGTGGTGCAGTACCATCATCATCATAATCAGTTCCTGACATCAGCTATTTGGCGGCGATGGGTACGAATAAATGATCTCCATTGTCCTTGGTCATTTGCCAAGTCCACTGGCGCTGCTCCTCTTAGTGTTAGCCCAAGTAATGTTATGTCCTCATTTGTATTGTATATTGAGCCTAGTATTTGTCTGCCTTGTTTCTTTGACCTTGGAAGCGTGCATGTGATGCAGTACTATACATATAATAAAAAAATGCTATAAATATCTGGTTGGCGTACTACTTCGGCCTCACTCAGCTTCCTCCCACCGTCCACTTCGTTCCTGCAATAGACTTTTGGTTCCCCGTAGTAGAACTGCTATGGCTCAGGCTCATTCCTTTGCTTCAATTGGTCCCTCTCTTTGGAATGCTCTTTCTCCTTCTGTTCGCTCTAAAATTCTCTCTGGCAGTCTCTCTTCTTCCTTTGCTTTTCTCAAAACCTGTTTATTTTCGCGGGTCTTAGCACACTGGGAGCGCTTCTGAACGGTTCACCCTACGAGAGGCGCTTTACAAATACTTAAATACGATACGATACGATACGATACAATGGACAAAACTGTTCTCTGTCTTCTGAGTTGGTAGTGCTTCCTCTGTGTTGATAAATTTAAAGGATGGTCCATAAATGACACATGCAAAATTGGCCCACTTTGGACCCTCCAATCCCCTTTTGTCCGCATTTGGCCTTACCCTCCCATTCTCGCTTTCCATGGCATCTGCACTCCAACGAATACTAAAGTCTGGATTAGGCTAGCTACTGATCGATCGCATCCAACAAAGAGATGCTAGATTGGTAGATTGAAGGCCGGGCAGTTGTCTGCTCTGTGTTTGAATGCACTGAAGCTGGTGTTTAAGGACACGCTGTACTAGAATAACTGCATGAACCAAATTTACATGTATAATACAGACGGTCGCATTGGTTGTAAGCCCTCCAAATGTCCGCATTTCAGTGACCTCAACCTCCTCTTCTTTGCGCACGACTTTAATGGGCCCCCATTGAGAGGGCTATGTAAATTTTTCGAGTGCAACGAGGTAGAATGTGCTAAGGAATGGGGAGAGTGTTATGCAGTGCAAGAGAACGCCATTTGCATGTCAGGTGATGATGATTGACAGCATGGTGCAGCGTTGTATATGCATGCAGGAAAATCGAGATTTAATCCATTGCAGGAGGAAGCTAATGCAGTCTTAAAGTTACTCTTTAGCGCAGACTTAAAACAGGTAAATTTATGGCAGTTTTTGTGCTAAACGTAGGAACTTACTAGACAATGCCCAGCAACTTCCCATTGTGTGACGACCAAAAGAAAAGGAAGAAGAGCAGTCTCTGAAGCTAACCGTGAGAGGCAGCCGTGGGTATGACGCATTGGCAACTTCATTTTCTTAGCCTCAGCATATTAGGGTGATGGCAAGTCGTCTCCCTCAGTGTGTGATCTTCCCACCGACAGTGTATTATTATTATTATTATTAATTAAATTCGTTACGCACGCAAGATCATATCGAAATGTGAATCTGAGGCGCGGATAGTCAGCCGCCAGGTGAAGATGCAGTTAGATATTCAAGTACTTGAAAGCCAATTCCTTAAGTCTATTCCTTAAGTACTCAAGTGGAGCAGAAAGATATTTCTACCCTGGTGGGGATTAGAACCCCAACCTCTTGGGCACACTAACCACTAGACTATAGACTAATTCTGTTCAGCCCAGTGTGAATGAACAGCAAGTGTATGCAAACGAACAGGACGTGTCAACAGCGGCCAATTTGGCCTCCACTTCACCCAAGGAGAGACTCAACTCTGCATCCATGTAATTATCAGGATACTTGTGGCATCTGTAGGACCTGTCAAACACACGCTTAGCTATCTATTTCATCCGATGATGTGCGACTTGAGTTCAGTTGTAAACGTGGCAAACACTTTTCAATTGCAACAGAGTGCATATATGAGATAAAAACGTTCCTTTATAGTTTTAATTTGAATATGTGGCAGCTTTAAATTAGGTTCTGCAATCTGCATATATTTTTAGGAAGACCTAAAATGAGTTGGATTGATAAGATAAAGTTGTGGACAGGATTATCATTTGACTGATTATTGAGGGAGATAATGTAATTGTGGATGGAACAAAATTGTCCGTGATGCGGCCAATCGGGATCTAGGATGGTTGAAGATAGACAAGACAAGACCCATAATTTTTTGTGGTGATGTTTGGGCATTTGTTTCATGTACATACAGATTGCTGACTTATGACAGAAGACGGCATTTGAAACAATTACATGTAACATTTGTTTTTTTTTGTTTTTATTACATTACATTGTATGAATTGTATCATCACTGTAGGTGAATCCGGTCATTCCATGCTGAAAAGTGCCTCAATGCCGAACCGTGAGCTCCCGTTCGTCGACACGCCGGACCCCTTTCCGGAACTTTCACGGAATGCCCTGACGCCCGTCTCTGCCCGCCTCTACTGGCCAGAGGGACCCTCACCATCTTCATCTTCACCCCTCCTAGGACAGGACAACGGTTCAGCCCATGAGGAAGAGGAGTCACCCGAATTCACCGATAACAAGCAGTCTCAGTCGAAAGTATATGACCAAGTAAGTCTTCATTCATTCATTCATTTCGGATATTTATATAGCGCCCCTTCAAGATTTCTACTCAGAGGCGCTCCCGACTACAGCGCTGACACTGAATCGGAGTTTCACGCCGAAGCGCATGAGCGATTGCGAGTGAAGGACTTGCCCAGGGTCCCTACGTGGCGGCTTGAGGTGGATTCGAACCCGCAACCCTCCGGCTGCAAGGCACCGAACATACCCCTACACCACCGCGCCCCACACAGTCTTGTGTGTAGTTGCTCTCTAAAGGTGCTATATATAAGTGTCTGATTGCATTTACCAGTGCGGTTGTTGTTGCATCTTCTAGATGTTGAGTAATGTAATGTATGCTTTATGTATGACCACTTCAAGATATCTGCTGAGGAGTGGTCAGAGCCCAGACTGGTGAAATGGAACAGTCTGGAAGTCTTGATGAAAGAGACGAGACATCGGGAACTCCTTTGAGATTAAATAAAATGAGAATCGGAGGAACATTTGAGACAGAAAAATGCCTTGTTTTTGTCAAAACATATACCTGCATACATACATACATATGTACTTACATGCTTCCATTTATAAATACATACATGCATAGATGCATGGATTTCAAGACTGCAGAAAATAAGGAACGATGACATTAGACAAGCATTAGGTATCAAAACAACCCTGCTAGACAAAGTCGTGCAACAAAGACTCCGATGTTTTGGACATGTAGAAAGAATGCCAGTTGACCGAATTCCACACAGCGCACTACATGCAAGATTTGAAGGAAAAAGACACAAAGGCAGACCAAGACAATGCTGGATAGACAATATAAATGAAGACGTAACATCACTTGGACTGACACTAAGAGGAGCAATGGACTTGACAAGAGACCGAGGACAACGGAGATCATTTATTCGTACCCATCGCCGCCAAGTGGCTGGCGTCAGGAACTGATGATGATGATGATGACGTGCATATATAGTTGCTACCAGAGCTTCTCATTTGAAAATAGAAGGCGATTTGAAAATCGATCGCGCTGGGTTGCGTAGGCGATCGATGCGCGATCGACCTCGAGAGCTTTTTGTGTAGGCCTACAGCCGCTACAGCGCAGTTTGAGTAGGCTATCGTATTCGTATGGCTGCATGTAACAGTAGTTATTATAGGCTATAGTACTAATCTAGGCCTAGTAGCCCTATCTCAGTTCAGTTCCGTGATTATTACTATTGATAATTTTATTAATTAGTTTTCATATAGCACCCCTTCAAGGTAATCGACTGATCAGAAGCGCTCCTAGTCCAGCCACGGCTAAATAAGACAGTCGTTTAGTTATTAAAGAATAATTAATGGTATAGCTACTGTAACAGTCATGACCGTGCGAACTCTGTTCAATATAGGCAGAGCGCAACAGGGAGCTCATTATTTTCTAGGGCCAGCAACCGAAAACGAGCGCCGTTGCTAAACTGTATATTATTAGGCCTATTCCACTTCGGCATAGTCGCCGCCATTGTTGCTTTCAATAATTTCCGAAATCAGTGACGTTACGAGCTTACAAAATAATGACGTTACGCGGGAGGTGTCCACCGTGTTGTTATGACCAATCATATTGCACGAAATTGTAACGATCACTCAACAGTCATTAGGGCCTAGGTTACCAAACGCTGCGTTCCGAACGCATTCACCGCTGCCGCTAGTAAGAAAAATTAAAGTAATGTAAATTAGGTATATAAAATAATGGTCCGAGTTTCCTCTTGAGTAAATCGGTAAATCGATCGCGCTCGATTTGCGCGATCGATTTACCGATCCACCAGACCCTCGCTAGGCGATCGACCAAGGAGATCGATCGATCGATCGCCTCAAATGAGAAGCCCTGGTTGCTACACACATACACTCATACATGCATTTACACATACATGCATTGTATACTGGGACTGCAGGTGTGGACATTCATCCGTTTATCCTTCCATTAGTCCATCCATCAATCCTTCAGTCCCTCCATCCAACCGTTCACCCATCCACCCACTTGCCATCAATTCTTCCATCCCATTCCATCCTTCCATCCGGTTGAATTCGTTTAGCTTTGCGTATGACGTGATTTACTGCTTTCTTGTCCATCCATTTGATCGCTAATTTGCATCGTGCCAACGAGATTCTAAGGATTCGTTGAGAGAAATCCATGGATAACGGTTGCTGTGTGTGATTGAATGAGGAATATCCTCGTCTCCCATTGGTCTGCTTTTGGGGGATAGGTCGGTGTGCCTGGAGGGGGTCTTCCGGCAAAACATGCCTCATCTCCATCATGAAGAACCATTACGGATTGGAATGATCGGTGAAAACGCGGAAGAAAATTCTAGAAATTGTTTTGCAAACAGAAATGTCTGATGTAGAGAACTGTTTATTGTCTCTGAGGTTTAAGCGACTGTTATGCATTTATGTAGAGCAATTTTCAGAAGTTGATAAAGGTGCTATGTGGTGAATGTTGAGATGCATTCGATCATATTATGGCATTATGCATCTTGGAATAATTGCAGTTTTTGCTTTAATGTGTCCGACGTTGTCTTGGTAAATAAATGAAAGAATGCCAAGTATGGGGAAGGTTGGCATTCTCTTCCTATTATTTGGATCTCTTAGGCAGCCATGTTCACAGCGACTTTGAGATGAGTCCAGAAAAGGGGCTATATAATTGACCAGGTACATATATATATATAATATATATATAAGTACTTATATATAATATATATATAAGACCTTATATATATATATATATTATATAATATATATATATATATCGCCTCTGAGTAGTTGCTTTGAATGGGAGCTACATAAACTCATGCAATGAATGAATGAACGAATAGTGATGGGGCTAAATATATGTTCAGATACATGAATGCATACACACATGCATGCACATGTAAATACAGACTTACATATACGTATGTGAAGACATACATAGACACATTCATACATACACACATACTTACAAACACATTCATACATACAATGTGTATGTATTTCACATGCACAGAGAGCTTTTTCTGTTTGTAGGCTAAGGTTCTGGAATATTTTACCAGTTTTTGTGCTCTGCCAAGTCCTTGGTGCAAGGATGGCAAACCTTTTTAAGGGTGTGTACCAAAATTGCCAGTAATCATTTTAAAAATACCCTTGTGTGCCGCTCTGTATTTTGCAGAGTATATACCGGTATTATTTTTCTCGTGTAAGTTTCAGTTGACAAAGCGTAACAAAAAATGAAATAAAAAACATTATTTCAGATATGCTGTTAAAAAGGTGTTAAAATGAATAATAATAATAGTAAATAATAATAATATTCTTTATTCAAACAATCCGGTTGACAAATGCAACCGGTTACAGTGTACAGTTATGCAATTGAAACAATTCACAAGAACACAAATGACAGAAGACATAAATCTTAACTACTAACAGAACAGACAGCCTGCAATACACAGCGCTAATAGCAGTCTACAAAGCATGTCCGCCTACGGGTTCGATCTCGGTACCTCTCGCTCTCTATGCCAGTGTGTTATCGGGCATTATTACTTTATTTTCATAAAAGAACATTTTCATAAAAGAAAATGTGAAATGTGGACTCATAGAGTGACTGTGTATTTTGAAGTTTGAAATTTTTGGGGCACTCTGAGTTGACACACTGAGTTCAGAGTCTGAACTCAGTGTGTCAAGAAAAAAACTGTGTTACACGTGCCACTTTGAGCACTCATGCCATAGGTTCGCCACCCTGCCTTAGCGTCTTTCCCTTTTTGACTCCAGGCATCTTTGTTTACAGTTCTTAGATGTTCATATTTTGACATAGTTATGGCTCTACAGGTTCTTAACTCTTTGGAGCTAAGACTAAATGTACATTTCTGTCTGGTACATTGCATTTGATTACGTTGCGGGTTATCTGTTCCACACGAAGAAACTACGTAGTGAAGGTATCAGTGGCCAGTCTTGATGATTCATTATGTTGAACACTTTAATGACGAGCTGCATTGCTTTCACAGTCACTCCATGTAGACGCTCATCGTTAAAGTGTTAAACTGTAACCAGAACGAATGCTACAAAGTATCTTTGTTCTAAAGTGTCTTTGTTGTGAATATGAACCAGACCAAAGCTTTGCTTATTGTCCTGAGAATCTGAAAGACTCATCTGAAAACTTAGCTGAGGACTTGTTTCTGGACTTATTTATGTCTTCGGTTTTTTCTACAGAGACGACCATGTGGCCTGGACCCAGCTTATCTTTCAGTGATTTGATCCGGTCATATACTTCACCACGGCATGACCTCTGTATTATATAAAAGCCTATGCCATATACAGAGTGTGCCATTGATTTATGCGCAGTACTCAAGGGGCTTGTCTGTCAGAGAGAGCGAACCAGAAGGGCCATTTGGCCCCACCTCAACCTCTATAGCCTGGGACAAGGACCTCTGGATGATAACTTACTATATAAAATTATAGGAGCCCATGCCTGGGAGAGGATGGTTTGGGGTTAGTGTCTTGTACTTTCAACCCTGAGTTCTGGAATACAGAAGGTGGGAAACCTGGAAAGGCTCTGCAATTATCAAAATCTATCAGAGGGCTGATAGTTGTAATCTCTGGTCTAGTTAGATACATACCAATGGTCAGGCACTTAAATTCAAGAGAAGGCAAGAAGGAGACTTAAATTCAAGAGAAGGCAATTTTACAGACCATTGGCAAAATCCTGGTAATTGGGTTCATTGGTCAATCGAATTTCCAGTATATAAAAGAGTAAGAGGAGGCAGTTTAAGAGGAGGCAACTGCCTCCTCGTGCCTCAATGTAGCTACGCCTGTGCCAATGGTGACTTACTTTAGAGATTTAAATCTCGGGCTATAGTACCTGGTCCGTACACGGGTATTTTAAATGGCTTTGCACCAATTCAAAGGAGCAGCTGTAGTGATGGATGAGTTCATTTAAAAATGAGCAGGGTCGAGGTCGGTCGGTCGCTATAGAGAAACATTTACATTTGTGTCTCTGCTGGGTTGCACGGTCCGTACACGGGGCCTTAAAAGCGTGGCACCCATTCACCCATCGTAAGTAGATTAGGTTATGAGGTCAGGTTAGACAGATTGTAGCCCAGCAAAAGACTGCATGTGCTGTGTCTGCATGGTTATGTCTGTCAGTGTCTGTCAGTGTCTGTCTGTGTGACTGACTGTGTCTTTGTTTTGGGCTGTATTAGTGTTTTCAGCTGACCTCAGTGGCAGGAGATGGCTGCACGTGATTGTATGTGAGGGACGGACGAAGGCACGTAGGGTTTCAAGCATGTGGGAGATAGGCAGACATGCAGGCTGGCAGGTATGCAGGCAGCATATGGTTTGACATGAAGTATGTGTTGAGGTTTGAGATCTAGTTCAGTGGAATGGGGGTGCTCGATAGTGTAGTGGTTAGCATGCTAGACTGTCAATCGAGAGGTCAGAGGTTCAAATCTCTCCAGATTTATGTTCCATCTGCATCCCCTAGCCAACTCCTCTATAATGAGTATGCTGTTGGTGGGAAGATGAGATGGTGGGGGAAAGGATTGACCACCCAACCTCATATGCCGAGGCTAAGAAAATGAAGTTGCTAACACTTCGTACCCATGGCTGCCTCAGGGCTAGCTTAAGGGACTGCTCTTCTCCTCATGTAGCTCTTCTTCTTCTTCTTCAGTGGAATTCAATTTGCAATTAGGACCTACAGTGCCTAAATGAACGTCTTTTGACAGTCCTTCTTTCATCTTATAGGGATCTTTCCGAAGCCACCTCTTTTCCCCCTCCATGCCCAATCCCCAACCAGGGACGTCCTTGCCCCAACCCCTTGGCCTCAACCCTGTTCTCCATGTCTCTGTATATCCCCAGTTGTGAAGTATTCTCCGCCAGATGTCGTGGTTCTTTCGTGGTCTGGTTTAGTCATTGCCTGCTTATAGATCTACTTTGACTTGGTGCCTCCCATCTTCAATCTACTCGAAAACCACTTGGTTCTTCTCGCTGTAGTTGTGTAGCACATGATGGAGTGCACTTCTGAGATATTGGTTTTTTGTATATGTGTGTGTATGTAGCGTATGCATGTTTGTGTGTATGCGGAAATTTATGTTTCTTTGTTTGTGTATGTGTTTCTGGTATGCATGTTTGTATTTATGTACGCGTGTATAATTATGCATGCATGTATGTGTTTACGTGTGTATGTATGTATTGTATATTATGTATGTATGCATGTTTGTATGTATGTACATGTGCTTGTATTTACATGTATGTATGCAATGCATGTATGTATCTGAACATTTATGTAGCTTCTTATCTAGATTCTTCTCAAAGTTGCTGTGAACATGGGTGCCTAAGAGATCTAAATGAGTGCACTTTACAGTAGGAAGAGAATGTCACTTTACCCCAAACGTTATATTCTTTTCATTAGTTATTTATTTATTGCACTTATTATGTTTGCAATGCATGGAAATCTGAATCTGAGGCGCTTCTCAGATACATATCTTTGCAGACAGTCTTGGGTCATTACATAGAGTTGGCCCAGCAGCCCAAACCCACAATCTTTTGAGCACAGGACTACTATGCTACCAAAGAGACCAGCAGACAGTGTTTACTGGTTCTCGATTTTTAAATGTACTGAGAAAACAATGTCGTCAAATGAGTTGAGGTCACTGATCTTTTGGGCAGCTGTGACACAGTACAGACTCTGGTACACTTCGTCATCATTGATCGCCTACTCGATGCAAATGGTCGTGTTTGAGGACTCTTTTCAATGGGTCGGGTAAGAAATGCCTAAACTAGAACACTCTAAATAGTTCCGAATCTACATGTTCAGAATAATACCATCATTCCTTCAAGTTCTCTCTATTTGGAAGGTTTCAGAGTCCAATGGTGCCACTCCTCTCTCGTTGGTGGGCTTCTTCCGTCAGTGTCCTATATCCATCCGCCACCATCTAGTGACTTTTAGTCCCTCAGGTTGTTTTCCTCTGGTTCTCTTGACCTCCATTCTTCCCTCCATGATAGTTCTCAGAAGAGAGCCTCAATATGTGACCAATCCTCTCAGCCTCTGCATAGGTTACTTCCACCAGAAAAACCCCAGCAACATACCCTGCGACCGTTGCCTACCTCTTGCAGATAATCTACACTGCAAGACGTTTATAATAGTTAGCATGTTGTACTCATATTGACACAATTGATTGTTATCAAGACAGATGTACACCAAATTGCGGATATGCAGTTGGTGTAATAAAGACTATACATACTTACTGACTTCCTCCGTCTCCCTAAGCTATCTACCTATCGTACACCGACCCTGTTTAGATCGATTGGCGTCAGTGTACGGCCTGTCACGAAATAGAATATCCCCCATACATGAGTATCCCCCTTAGTGAAATGGAGTATTCGGTTTAGTTTGCATTTTTGGCGGTTTCTGAGTGTATTCAGTCGTACTGTTTGGATTTATTGTACACATAAAATATTTTAAGTTGCGTATCTTTAGTTTGTACGTCGACCTGAAATTAATTTACTTCGTTTTTGGTGATTTTGACTGGATTTTCGTCTTGGCTTTCGTGACGCGTATGACGATGGAGGATAGAATGGTTTATCCCCCCCAGATACTCTAAACCGGTTTATTCCATCCGGGGGGATAAATTCATTCATCCCCCCCGGATAGTCTTAGGACGGAATCCGATACTCTTTCGTGATACCGGCTGAGGCCCGCCTACGTTGTGTGGGCGTTGACTTGTGGTCGATATATTGAATGATCTTTTCGTCGGAATTTTCTGGTCGTCACAGACTGAGTGTCCTAGACCCCTTCCCGGCCTTCCGGACCGACGTAGGCCGAGACACAGACCGAGTCGCGTGCGTCCTTCGGGCGGTTGGTCGTTAGATCGGCTGCCAACTGAACTCACAGGCTTTGGTTTTGATCTGTGGGTGGCTGTTGGCGTCTAGTTCTTTGTCATGTTTGGTGGCCTCGTTCCTTGGGCTGGTTCTGTAGGAATGCCTACTCCGGTTGGTTCGGCCTTGACGGTAGTTTTCCACTTTCCAGCCAACTGTGGGAGGCTGTGCTGCGTGCAGGCGGTTGATTATAGGGACAGGAAAGAACAGAGACAGGGCGTCGAAGACAGACCGACACACACAGACAGAAAGTGAGGGAGATGAGCAGCACTGTGGAGTCTGTAGACGCGCCTCCTACATTGGCCTGGCCTACTGTGCTAGTTGAAATAATTGTCGTCATAACCTTGCGTTACATTATTGCATATGTAGTGATCATGACTCTCCCGACTCCCATAGTTGTAAGAACACATGATATAACGCCACATTAAGAAAAGCTCTGTTGAGAGTTTCCACTAAATCCCTGTTGATACTTCTAGAGCTTCTACTTTGCGGGCTTTCGGCCCATGGATCCTGATGATGATGATGATGATGACTTTGCGGATGACATTAGGCGCAGCGGCATAACAGATAATATCATTTTTAAGGAGCATTAGTCATGACGCCTCCTACTTAAGACTTAGCCTAATCTCTGGCTCAGTCTGCTTTCAAATCATGTCGTATCTTGAACTTGATGTCGTCCTTGTCAGTAGATTATTAGTAGTCATAACCATGACTGGGTGTCTGCCTTTTTAACATTGTTTTGGAGGCGTGTAGCAGACCAGCCGAGGCCGTCACTATAACCAAAGGTCGCCTGTATACTTTGACATCTATGTATATAGGAGTTCATGCTGTACCAGAAGAAGAACAGTCCATGTAGCTAGACCTGAGGCAGCCATGGGTATGAGGTGTTTTCGACTTCAGTTTCTTAGCCTCAGCATATGAGTGCAGGTGGTCAGTGTACTCATTATAGCTGAGTTGGCCAGAGGGCACAAGTGGAGAAGAAATCTGAGAGGAAATTTCTGCCCTGGCGGGGATTTGAACCCCAACCTGTTGCTTGACAGTCCAGCATGCTAACGACTAAGCTATTGCAGATAAAATAACAGCTGCTGAAATAGTGAACATTGGTATTGTTGGGTGTCGGTTGTGGAGAGATCAGTTAAAATTCCAGGTGCACGTCTGTTAACCTATTTGTTTCATCTGTAGTGAAACAAGAGGGTTCTCTGACGTCACTTTTGTAGACACTGAGACACTTAGAAGTTTCTATTTATGGTTATTTTCTCTGTTCAGCCAGAAGTTTAAGGACCTGAGAGGCCTTTACTGCTTAGATTGACAGTTTGGTGAGGGTGTCATGTAGAAGATGCATCTCATGAGTTCAATCCATTTCGACAGTTCCATTGTGTAGTCATAATCGTAAACCTCAAATTTGTAAATTGCTACTTTACAGCTAAATGCAGAGCACAAATTTATTCATGAGCACTGTGTTATGATATGGGAAGCCATGGTTGACCTAAGTACAGTTTAGTAACATGTGTTTGGGTTACATGTAGGGTTGTTAATATCGGTTTTTTTGGCAAACCGATTATCGGTTTTAGAAATCTGATTTTAAACCGATTATCGTTTTTTAATTGGCCTTCATAAAAAATGTAATATATTATCATATAATGCAAGTTACTGAAAACCGATAATCGCTATGTACCGTAACGTACATGTATACACGTATGGGTTTTACTATTACCTCGTTGGCTGTGGAAGACTCCGCTTTATATATGAGGCAATAATACGTCGCTGTGGGGGTTCTACTATTACCTCGTTGGCTGTGGAAGTCTCCGTTTTATATATAAGAGGCAGAATTCGATAATCGTTTTGTCAATAATCAAAACCGATAATCGTTTTCAAAACCGATAATCGGATTTCCGATTATCGTTTAACATCCCTAGTTACATGTTCTTTCGCTTAACACACGCTAGAGACATGCGTCCTAAGGCAAGGAACTCTGGATATTATTAATCAAGAAGTTTAATTGACGCCAATTGACTTTACAAATATTTAAGAATAAATTACGCCACTATCTGATTCATCTAGACATTTGAATGAATGCTATTTACTGTTATGGGTGTTTAGTTAAGTTCTATTAGTTAAGTTATCTTAATTTTGTCTAATTCCTGTCTCCGAAAGCAAGCTTGCTGTCATGTGTTATCGAGACTTTTTATTTCATTAACTGGGTGGCCCTATTTAGCGGGATAATCCATCCCTTTAGGGTCCTCCACTTGGTAACCGGAACGTCGTTGAATGATAACTGCCATAATTGTAAATATGTTGTCGGTTACAGGAAAAATAAATTGAATTGAATTGAAATTGAAATTGAAGAAGTCCTTGCCTAAAATTGCTAATTGCTAACTGTGAGCGCACGGACTAGTTAGCAGTCTTTCTTCATGACACCTCGCATGTTACTCTCTCACTCTCTATATGTCTCTGTGTGTCTGTCTGTCTGTCTCTCTTGTGCGTGTATTTACTTATGCATGTGACAATTTCCTGTACAGCATTTCCTTTCCTTTTCCGTTTCCTCTTTATTTTGATTGCTTTTACGTTGCTGAGAGAGTATCACGCATATGAACAATTTCACGCTAAATATATATTATTAGTTTCTATATTTAAAAAATTATATTTATCATTTTGGTTGTTCTAGCATTGGCCTAATATTAGAAATGGCAGATAACAATCACCAACTCTGTGCCACACAAAACTAATTACTATAAATTATATACGAGGTTAAGGAACTCCAACCAAAGTTTCAAACTAGGCCTATAAAATAGAAATGACAGGCTTGAAACACAAAGAAAAGAAACTACAGGACCGTAGCTATTGAACAAATTAAAAAAATAACAAAATCAGGCACTCAAAATAGCACAATGGCATTGTTATTTAATACAAGAATAAAAAAATTGAAATGCAATTAATTAATTGTAATCAATTACTTTTAATAATATTGCTTAGGAGTGGCAAAATGGAACACAAATATATATAATCTGATCTCTTTGACATCAGTAGCACTGTAATCATTATTCTTAAACATCAATTGATGCAGTTTGAAAATCAGAATTCATAATTCAGGTCAGAATCTAATCGATCAGAGAAGCAAGAAACAAGTGGCCAATTCTTCAAGCACAAGAAATTAAATTTGAAAATCTAGCCAGGAGCAACGCATTTCAAGACAGACAGCAATGTTCCCTCTAAGCTGTGCCCGTGTGCGCGTGCAAACTGGTCGTGAGACCTGCGCACACAAGAAAACATGGAGCGCACACACCAAAAGTTTGTAAAAGTTAGGTCACATTACAATATATCTCTGAAACACTCATGTTTTACTAATAAATTTATTTTTGCATGTAAAAGTTGTGAAATGCCTTAACTTATAGGCTACTCCGTTGTATTTTAAACAAATGCTAAAATTTAAGGCAACGTATCATAGTGAGTTGAAGACATGGTAACGTTGATTATCCCCCGACTCCGCAATGCGCACAAAATTTTACTCTCCTTGTAAAACTGTTGCACAAAAGAAATTGTATGCGCACACAGACTCCAGGAAATTAGAGCGAACATTGACAGACAGTGGTCTATAAATCAGGGCATATGTTAACCTGCGACATGAACTTCTCAGCCTATCTCTGCCTCTTTTCCACAAACACTTGAAGACCGTTTTGTTCGATCATGGTTTCATTGTCTTAGATTGGGAGTGCCTCTGATGAGTCTATCTTATGTGGTGCTATATAAATTTTGCAATTACCATAGTGCCATTAGGACATACCAAGTAACAAATTCTGGAGAGAGTCGATCTGCAGATGAAGTGGCTGCAAACACATTTTCAGCAGAAACAGAAACATTTCATGAAATGAAAATTTCCACGAAGAACAAATTTATTACAGTAACAGATAAATGTCTGAGGAAGAAATTGGGTTTTATGGTTTGGGCTTTTTGCATTTTTTACATTTTACGATCGGGTTTTACAACCCAATCGGAAGAGGAGAGTGAAATAGAGTACAAGCACAGGCGTAAATGACAATGATACGGTAGTCGAGACCGTAAAATAGCACTCACAAAAGCTGTTAGCGGTATATATACGTAGCAATGCGATATTTAGAGGAGCAAGGTGTAGAACAATATCTAGAAGGACTTCTTCAAAGAAGAATTAAAAAGACTTCATACTAAAGAATAAATAAAGTCAGAACAGAAGCAAACAACATTAGAAAATAACATCCTCTTTTTTTATCCATCTACTTTAACTTGCGGGAATCTTGAGCCACAGGCTAAAAAGTCAAATCTTGCGACGACTAATTCGATCACTTACAATCATTCAATCGTCCTGAAACTTGGCAGATAGACTCGCCCTCGCAGACACTTCATTCTATCAAAATGTCAGCTCCCCAAAAAAGGCTAGCTTATAGAATCGGGGACTCAACTTTTCGAATCGGGGAATCCCCTTTTCCGATACGCAGCGTTGCCATTGGCCAGCGTTGCCATTGGCCGCAACAGAAACGGTGCGCTGCATCATTAAACGGACGCTATGTTGTAAAATGAGCGCGGACTATATATTTGTAGAGGTAACTGCTTCATAAGACGCATTATAGGATAGTAGATGGATATAGTAAAAAACTTTGTTTTTACGGGCTGTATTTTATTCTCTAATAGATGATGCTTTGATGCCCCTGTGGACTCTGTATATTAAGTAATATATCGTTCACTCTGTACTCTGTATCCTAATGGACTCTTGGACATGAATAGATCGTCTATCTAACAAACGTAGTGTGTGCTTATGTAAAACTACACTGTGGACCCATTAGCGCAAAGTCGATGAGGGACTTGCTGTGTGGGGGCGGGGGGGGGGGGACATAATACCGCTTGGGCTTAAGCAGAGTGGCACATTCAAGGCAATAGGCTGAAGCATCTAAAAAGGCTAACTCAACTAGGTATGATATTAAAGAAGGACAATAGTCACCAGAGATAAGGATACAATACTGAGGTTTTACAAATCACTGGTTAGGCCACGTTTGGATTACTGCATTCAGGTATGGAATCCTTTCCATATCTGAAATAGGGCATGGAAAGACTGGAGAAAGTGCAAAGAAGAGCTATACAAATGATTTGGGGCTACAAGGATTTGAGCTATGAAGAAAGGTTGAAAAGGTGTGGACTAACAACATTCAATCATAAATCAATCATAAAATTTATATAGCGCCTCTTCAAGGGCTCTACTCAGAGGCGCTCCCAAGCATTGGAGAGAAGAATCTAGCAACAGAGGAGGTCTAATCAAAGGGTATTAAAATCATCACTGGAAAGGAAGCACTACAGTGGGAGAGGTTATTTGAATTAGCGCCGAACAAGGCAACTCGTGGACACTGCAGGAATAAATTATTTAAGAAATCAAAAGGAACATTGAGGCAGAAATTCTTCGGTCCAAGAGTTATAGACTTGTGGAATGGTTTGGATGATACACCTGTAGCACTGTCTCAGTGGACACTATCACAGCATTTTAGAGGAAACTAGGAAAATTGAGCTATTAAGTGTTCCAGGTTAATTTACAGTGGTTTTAACACAGACTTCATACCAGTACATGTCTTCTGAACCACTCAAAACCCTTGTTTTGTTATGTTATGTTAATCGGGAGCAAGTAAGGAAGTCCATACTGAACGTGAAACAATTCTGTCATCATGTGCTTTAAATTGTGACACATAGGCATTTATAATATAAATTTAGACTTTGTAAAGTTTTGCCGACTTTTATTTAGCTTCTTATTAATTAGGTATTCAAATTTATGTGTCTGAAATTGAAGTCAACAGTTAAACTTGTGACAATGATGTCGAAAATATATGCAAGCCTATCCAGATCCAACCAGGATATATGCTGTGAGTTCTAGGAAATTTCAGTTTTTTCCCACAGCAAGCGACCAGTTTATGCGTGGTTCTGACAGCTTTACTCCTGACATCTGTGCATTACCAAACCTTATAGAGCTGTATTATGGAGTGGGATTAGAATGCATGGACACGTCTCTCTTGGCCTTCATTCTCTTCACCAACAGACAGTTCAATGTTGTCGTGAAATCGCCTGATGTTATAATTATGCAGTTGTAGTCATGTATGTTTGTGTATGCTGCACGTGGGTGTGAGTGTGTTATGCAATATGCATGTGTATATTTATTATTTGCATATGTGTGTATGTATGTGTGACTGTATGTATTTACATGTGTGTATGTTTGTGTGTGTATGTATGCACTGTGTGTATGTATGCACGTATGTATGTATGTATGCGGGATTGCAGGTTCATGTGTATCTATGTACAATATTGTATATATACATCTACCGGTATGTATGTATCTGTACAATGTATCTGTGTATTTAGTTGCCAGGACAGGTTCTGCTGCTGTCTGACTGCACAGTGTCACTCGTCATTATTAATAATCACCTGCAGTGTGGGTCATAATGTCATCTCCTATGGTATGTTGTTCAACCCCTCCCTTAAAACCCTGGATTTGGTCAAAGCCCTTTAAAACTTGCCTATGCACTCATAGGTCCTGCCTTCACTTCATCAGACTAATTCTAAAGCTTGCTCATAGCCAAACCATTTGTTTGCCCCACCCCCGAAAGCAAGACTAGGGTTTGGTGCCTATTCCTACCCGGGTTCATCTCTATGGTATTTGATTTGACCTTGCCGTCCTTGTTCATTTCTCACTTGGCAAACCAATTGAAGGTGCAACAGTTTGCAGGTATACGGGTACTGTCAGGCAGTAGGATGCCTTGGTCCTAATTAGGACCAGCTGCCGAACTGATTGCACTTAATAGCTTGTAAAAGAGTAAAAAGTGCCAGCAACTGCTTCTACTGTAAAGGTCATAGAGGGCATCATTTGACACTAAATGCTTCAGCACATGTCCTTGCCATTGACTGGATGCGTTCAACTGATTCTAGACACCTCAGAGTCAGTCCAGTCTGCAAGGACAACTGAATATAGCTATGGCAGATAATTAACTCAATACTGTCTTGGATTTCATGCAACTTTCTGTGTGATTTAATACGGACGCGGCGGTTGTGGTGGTGGTGGTGGCTTTGGTGTTGGTCGTGGTCTGGTGATGGTGGTTGTGGTGGCAGTAATGGTAGTGGTGGTAGGTGTAGGGGTTGTGCCCTTGGTAACAACGGGAGAATGATGCAAGATAGTCATTGTTGATTTTAGGGAGGGGTGCATGATAGTGTAGTGGTTGCAGTGCTGGACTGCCCACCGAGGAGTGAGGGGTTCAAATCCTAGGGTGGATAGATGTTAAAGAATCCTGGCTCCACTTGCCTTTCATAATAATGATATGCTTTATTGAAACAAGCCGGTTGACAAACCACAACTGGTTACGGTGTACAATTATGCAATTGAAACAATTCACAAGAACACAAATGACAGAAGACATAAATCTTAACTACTAACAGAACAGACAGCCTGCAATACATAATGAACTCAGGTATGCAGAGAATACAATGACTCACAGCATATAGTAAGATCAGATGGTGATGGAGAGAAAGAGCCATCCGCCCTCATATGCTGAGGCCAAGAAATACGAAGTCGCCAACACTTGCTCAACAGGCTGCTCTTCTTCATACGGAAGACTACAGCCTCAGAGTTTCACACAGTTCAAGCAGTTGGAACAGGAACCGCAGTTAGAACAGGAACCGCAGTTAGAACAGGAACCGCAGTTAGAACAGGAACCACAGTCAGAACAGGAACTGCACTTGTAACCGTAACTGTGTTTGAAACTGGAACCACAGTTGGAACCGGAACAGCAGAAGTGAAAAGCCACTGAGTGAGTTTCTCGGCTGCTGCCATGCTGCATCTGAAAGATAATTATCGAATGGCTGGTGTGGTGGCCGTCATTTCATTGCAGGCTGTACTCTGCTATATTAAAAATGTCTTTAGTCTCCTTTCATTTCCTGAACATCATCATGAGAGGTGCGCTTGGTAAGAGAGCCTGAGAGTTACGTGGCCTAAGAATGTTGGCAAATTTTGCACAACACATCAGCATTGGAAGCACAGACCTCAATTGCAATATCACACACATTCCATTTTCATGTGTGACTGTGTATTGTTGTATGTTTGTATGTGTATGGGTGTATGCATATTTGTGTATGTATGTATATTAAGTATGTATATTAAGTATGCATGTATGATACTATGCATTTATGTGTGTATGTGAATATAATAATATTCATTTATTAAGCTAATTCAGACTGACAAGTATGCAGTAAGATTACATGATAGAGTAGTAACAGATGATAACAAGTTTAACACGAGTCAAATTTAACTGTATGGCAGCCTGCAAGACGCCCATCTGTCCTACTTTTCATTTTGCAGTGGCCCCCTAGGGACGACTGTAATATGTGTGTATGTATGCATCTATACACTTGCTTGACTCCTTTTAGGTACCTCACTAAAGCACTGTCTATGCCAGCCTATAATTATGTGGGGTTAGAGGTCATTGGGAACCAATTGAATTAATGAATAAACAAGCAGTGCTCAGGTGACTGGAGCATTAACAGACTTGTGTTGCCCAACCAAAGGATTCTTATTCAGAGCTGTTAGTAAACACCATGCTCGAAATTCATGGTGTGTAGTTTAGAAGAAGAGGCCTGATTACAAGCGGATCATTATCATCACCATTATCATCATCATCATCATTATCATCATCAGCATCATCATCATTATGATGATCAGCATCATCATCATTATGATGATCATCATCATTATCATCACCATTATCATCATCTTCACATTCGTCTTCATTGCATTTTTCGCGTTCTTCTAATTTGCATTCTACTTCTTCACATTCTACTTCTTATTCACATTCTTCTTCTTCGCATTCTTCAATTGTTCACGTGAGCCATTTGATCGATGCAAGTAAATGATCAATATTCGTTTAGGCCATAGGATGAATTTATTGCTTTTCATTAGTTTAGTCCATCTGATGTTAGATCTTCATTTCTAATAATTGTTGTCTATGCAGGGCAATCTTTTTTCTTGGTTTCTCATTTCATCCTGTCTTTCATTTAGCGCAGTTTGTGCCACTCAAGTATAAGCTGCATATTTACATCTGTGACCGATGTGTATTTGTAGACGTACATGTGTGCTTGTGTTGGCCATTATTTAAACGACAATGACTTCTGGAAAGCAGCCAACAACCTCTGTGGTTGTTGTTGGTGGAGGACCATAGCAGAGGCAGATAGAGGAGAGAGAGAGACAGAGACAGACAGAGAGACAGAGAGACAGACAGAGAGACAGAGACAGAGAGAGAGAGGAGCACAAGAGGGACGGTTACGGAGGAGGAGGAGAGAACGGCGGCTGTAGACTGTGTGTCAACGACCTCGGCTGCATACAGCCGCTGCAGCAGTAGTGTGTGTTATTGAGGCCAGGCCGTGGTACTAGCCGTATTCATCTCTGTGTCTCTCTGTGTCTGTCTTGCTGTCTGTCTCACTGTTTCTATCTTTCTCTCTCTCTTGCTGTGTCTCTGTATGTGTGTGTCTCTCTCGCTGTCTTTCTCTCTCTCTGTCTGTCTCTCTCTCTGCCTTTCTGTGTCTGTCACATCTTTCTCTTGTTTCTCTCTTCTCTGTATCTCTCTCTCTCTCTCTCTCTCTCTCTCTCTCTCTGTCTCTGTCTCTGTCTCTGTCTCTGTCTCTCTCTCTCTCTCTCTCTCTGTCTCTCTCTCTGTCTCTGTCTCTCTCTGTCTCTGTCTCTGTCTCTGTCTCTGTCTCTGTCTCTCTCTCTCTCTCTCTCTCTCTCTCTCTCTCTCTCTCTCTCTCTCTCTCTCTCTCTCTCTCTCTCTCTCTCTCTCTCTCTCTCTCTCTCTCTCTCTCTCTGTCTCTCTCTCTCTCTCTCTCTCTCTCTCTGTCTCACTCCGTCTGTCTATCTGTTTGTGTGTTTCTTTCGCTCTTTATCTGCATCTTTCTTACTCTCGCTGTTTCTCCTAGTATTTCTGTTTTTCTCATGTAATATCTGTCCTTATATACTCTAGATTTTGGAAGACAGCTACACACACAGGGTTCACTCTGAATCAGTCTTGTTCTGCCTGGGACCTAAAATGCTTTCTTGCTAGTTGTAATAAAGTAAAAAATTTGTTTCAGTAACATCTAATTTAATTATGGTTAATGTGTTTAATAATAATAATAATAATAATATCTTTTCTTTAATTTAGCGCCTGACAAACGCACTGCGCTGTACATTTACATGTTATGCAATTGAAACAATCTTAACTAGTTAACTACTAACAGAACAGACAGCTTGTAATACATAGGTACATATCATAAGTAATTAGGTTAGTGTTAGTGCTCTTCTGAACTTTGTAAAGATCATGGACAATGGACTTCATCTAATTACAGTGCTTTATCTAAATACAGGTGTATTACTTAATTAGAGTGGTATTACAGTGTCATTCTGTACTAAATCATGGCTTCTCAGTGTCGTTAAGGGCCTTTAATAATGCTCGTTTTCGTCTGATTGGTGATAATTATGATGGATGGTTTAGTGGCTGTTGCTGTGTCTTTGGTCTATTAAGAGTCAGCGAATAATGGACTTTCACTGAATGACTTATCAGCTCCAGAGAGAACCCGCCTCCATGTTCAGTTCAAGGCCACCACCCGACTTTTTAACCCGTTAGAATTGGTCCCAGAGTTCCAAGCACGCGACCCTGCCCTGCGTTGCGTGGAACCCTGGAGTGGGGTGGGTGGGGGTGCGCGCAGAATCCAAGAGCTGTGGGCAAAGACATTTTCTGATAAGACTCCCGGCGATATGAACTGAAAAAGAACGGAACTCTTCATTTCTGTAGGCTGTCTACTAAATGCAGTGTCTTGCATTGCCAGACACCACAGTAGCTAGGCCTATCAAATCATTGGTTGTTATTTACATGTTCTTTTCCGTGTCTTATACGTGACTGCGGGAGCATCCCTTTTCCACCGTTACTCCACCCCTCCTTGTAGTGTACCCAGAATTGTTTGGCTGAAATCCATCTGATAATGGCAGAACGTTTTCAGACAAAATGTAGTTGTCTTTATCCTCATTCATAACTGACATCCCTAGGAGCCAGGTTGTTACAGTTACATCTAATTTAATTACGGTGTATCATGTATGTGTTTACCAAGAAGCTGTATGCGGTTTATTATCGCGATCTCAATTTGTGTCAAGATTTCTGCTTCTCCTGAGCCCCTAGCCAACTTGTGCAGAATGAGTACCAGGTACATTGACCGTGTACTGTCGGTGGGAAGATGAGACGGCGAGGGAGAGGATTGGCCACGCTACCATCATAAGCCGAAACTAAGAAAATGAAGTCGCTAACACTTCATACCAATGACCGTCTCTGGGGATTAGCTTATGGGACTGCTGTTCTCAGTCTACTGAGCAGCTGCTCTATCTCGTTCCTGCTCTCTGGTATCACCGAAGACTGGTTACGGTGTTCTTACATTTTTATTGGACACAGGACAGCCAGCCCTCTATGTGACTTGATTTGTTAGTTTACAATTGTTATTACAAATTTCTTTGGCTTCGGGGTGAAATTGTTTAGTTTAAAATTTCTTCGATTTTTGATGTGTTACAGAGCTATATAAATTGTCATGGTATTCTCACTTGTCTGGCAGTTGAGCACAGTTATTGTGGCCTACCTACCATCAAACAGTTTTGAATTGTGACTAATAGCAGACCATGCATGCTAAGTATCTAACCGTAGGCAGCAATGAGTCCATGACGGTCCTTGATTACCAGTCAGAGTCCATACCACATAAATGCCTGCCGCCTGCAGAATTTAGTTTAACGTGGGTGCACGTCTTCTCAGAGCGTGTAATGTGAGATCATCAGTTGGTTTTTAGTTCCGTGCATTCTTGGCAGGTTCGTTTGTGTCATCCTGGGAGATTCTTTTTTTACTAACAAGTGGTTTCCGGTTGCTTTCCAACATGGAAAGAATGATTGATGTTTAAATCCTTGCCTTTGGCCCTGATGTTAATCAGTCAACCACACAATCTTGGCAGGATGAACATGCGCCTAGTTTTACGTGGGTGCATACTGAAGGATTTAACTGAGTCTGCGGTCCAGTTCATGATTGTGGTGTTTTATTAAAAAAATTGTTCTATAAAAATTGCAGGTTTTTTTACTGCTGTGAAGTGAGGTAGAGATAGCTCCAAGTTGCCAAACTCATCAGACTTGTTGAGTGGTTTGGTTATAAAACAGGATTTTAGGAAGTGAATTCTCAGTTGAAGAAGAGTCTTTAGCGGTGTGCAGATTTCTTTATTAGGCGACTTTGACAGGAGATTCCTGATTTGGTTGTCTGTTGGGGAGTGAACAGAACAGAGGTTTTGTAATTATGGTAATTTATTCTGAATATTGCTGATGTGATTATAAATAGTTGGACATTTACTTCACTTAAACAGATGTATGTGTATATGTATGTGTGCATATGTATGTGTGTGTGATGTGTGTATGTGTATGTATGTGTGTGTAAGCGTGTGTATATGGGTGTGTTTATGCGTGTGTGTATGTATGTATGTGTGTGTATGTATGTATGTGTGTGTATGTATGTATGTATGTTTGTATCTGCATTTTTAAAAGCCTATTTTTGGAACCTGTCAAAAGCACGATAAGAACTCGGCTGTACAAAGGATAATGAATGATAATGATATTGATGAAATTGGTATTTCTAAATTTAATTTCCTGTGATAAAGATAGCTTTTATTTTATTACTGTCACAATTGAACTTGTTTTTGTTGTAGACCTACCAAATTAAGATTTCATGTTGAATGACTTCTGTGTTGACCTATTGTGGTTTTGGCCGAATTTTTTTTTATCAGTGTATGACGTTAAGCTAGCATGACATACTGCAGACTCCATTGATGAATTGTATGACCGCTTGTAGTTTCCTGCGCTTCAGTGTTTAGGGTGAACTTTGTATGGAGGCAGTATCAAATTACAGTTGTACTATATCAGAGATGGTGACCCTATGGCATGCTGCCCAAAGTGGCACGCGCTCAAATTTTTTGGGCATGTGGAATTTGGAACGTCCTTCAAAATTTCATAAGTTACGTACAAAATCTTTATAGGAATCTACATTTTCTTTTATGAGTGACTGTATTGTAACACCATTCTAAAACCATCTTTGAAATAATGTCTTTTAATTCATTTTTTGTTACGCTTTTTAATTAAAACCTACATGAGAAAAACAATTATATGCTGCAAAATTCCGAGGGGCACGCGACAGTATTTTTAAAAATGTTTTAACGGCATTATGGCATGCACCTTAGAAAACATTCGCCATCCCTGTACTATATTGTGTTAGTTGGCAGTTGGCACTGCAAATTAATTATTGAACTTAAAGCCTTTCCGTGTAGGCTCTAAGAATTTGTTTTATTTTCAGCCAGTTTTATGGTCTGTTTTTTTCAAGACTGCTTATGAAACAAGATTTGATGAACAGTCTGCCTTCGAATTCTTCTCAACCTAAATGACACCCACCTCAGCAGCTTCTCTGCCTCCTCTCTTGATCTGAACCCGCTTAAACCGGACTCTGACCTCCTTTTGACTACCTTTGGAAAACCCTTCTGACTTGATGTAGTGCTTGTGAATAAACTGGTGCCCTGCACAGTTTAGCTTTCTAGGGTTTATTTGAAATTTGGAGTTTATGATTACGATTACGATTTCTTGAATATTGTGATAGTAACTAGAATTGAGCCTAAACTCATGAGAGACAGAAACTTAACTCTGGTTGTGGCTGAAAGCGCAGAGCCATTCGATGGCTTTGGTTCTGGTGAAACCAAAAATTTTGATCAGAATTTTAAAGTGACATCTGAAAATAAAACAGGTACTCCTTGTCTTGTGGTACTTGAATTTCAATGGAAGTAGCTTTGATTACTTGAATTTCAATGCCAAAGCTTTGATTTCTGTTTGATAATGAGATGGTACTAACTATTGTGTAATTTATTTGTTGTAATTTTCAGAAATTGTACGTGCAATTCTACAATGACAATCAGAGTTGTCACTCGATTGAGATCAAACTCGACATGACTGTGTCCGATGTGTGTGATCGTCTGGTGGCTCTGAATCACATGAAGCACGACATACAATGGACGATCGTCGAACATATTGAAAAATTTAACCTCGGTGAGTTGACCATTAGGAGCATTCAGTTGGTGTAAGCGTGAGTATAGTTTGGTAGAAGAAGAGCCATTTGGAAACCACCAACCTAAAAAGGCAGCTGTGCATTTTAAGTTTTGTCTCCATTATTATATAAATTTTTCAGATTGAGATATATGGGAATGGTTTAGGGAACAACCGGGTAGACATTTTCTACCGGGTAGCAAATCCGAGTATTTGGATGTACTATTTGCCGGATCCGGGTACGAACCGAGTACCGTTTTTTACATGATAGAGACAGCGACTGTAAGTCTCTATTAGTGTATTTTGTGACTTTTTGTCAATAAAAAAAATTGAAAGCTTCAAGTAGAAACAAAAGTTACAAAACTCAAATAAAAATGGAAATAAAATTAATTTAACTAAAAAGATAGAATGTTCAAGCCCTAGAAGTGGACTAGAAGAAGTAAACTGAAGTAATGGTACATGTACTACATGGTAATAACTAATAATTATTAAATAATAAATATTAATACTATCATCATTCATCATATCACAATTGTAGGTATTTGCGTGGGTATTATTTGCCGAGGCGAATAGTTCCGAAAAACCCGATATCCGGCCGGGGCAAATGGCCGAAGCGATTTCCGGTTGTTCCCTAGAATGGTTCTTTTGCTACAGATGTTTTGTCTATCGAGAAAATTTAGGAGTGGTTCTTTTCTTCAGTGCTCAGTGATACATGGAGGAAAGGTGGATGAATGCAAGAGATTATAGCAGAAGTGTAGCTGGAATATGGCTGCTGATTGGTTAGAGCGCTTGTCTTGTACTGCGAGGAGTACTGGTTCGAGCCTTGTTAGTGATGGTTACTGTGTAGGAACCTTGAGCAAGTCCTTTGCTCAAATTTGCTCAGCATCTTCGAGTGATGCGTGGTTATTGGTTGGTTAGTTACTGTTTAACAACACTGTGTCATAACAAAGATGATTAGAGTCGTCCTCCTCCTTTGTCCAGGCTTGGGACTGGCACTACCACAGGTAGGTTAGTGACGAAGCATTCTTGGTCATTAGATAGTGGTTAATGAATAAGTAATAATAATAATGATAATAACAGGTGTGTTGCATCATGGATGATTTTGACCCTGGTTGTGGATTGGGTGATGATAAGGGACTGTTGGCACTGGACTGAGGTGGGTGAATGGTGACAGGTTGAGAGATGTGAACTTTGCGAATGATATCGTCCTGTTGGACAGTACTTGGAAGGGCTTGAAAGAATAAACACATGAAGTACACAAGAACCAATGAACGTGGTACTCGCTATCAATCCAGAAACATCAAGACCTTGAAGGTATAAAAATGTAATGAAATATGGACAAGATAACGGGCGTGAAGTGTTAGTGACCTCATTTTTCGTAACCTTGTCGCATGTGAGTGGGTGGTTAGTCCTTTGCCATCTGATCTTGTACAAACAGAATACTCGTTTTATGGCGGAGTTATTAAAGATTTGTGACCCATCGAGAAACTTTTTCATCCTGGTTGATTTACTATGAAGTCTTTGTGTCCCACGAGAAATCCACTGAGGCATTTGTGTAAGGTTAAATGATCCCTTCACATGCACAACAGCAATTCAGACCAGTAACGACTTGCTCTTTACATTTCATTGAGTACATATTCATGTAATATTGACCATAGAGCGTAGTCTTTGTCACCGTCATTGGTTATGTTGTTATTCACTGGGACACGAAAACCGATTGATTAGAGCGCTTGCTTTGTAATGCGGAAGTGTGGGTTTGAACCTCCCCAAGACGGTTACTGTGTAGGAGCATTGAGCAAGACCTCCACTCACAATTGCTCAGCACCATCGATTGATGCTTGGTCATTAGATAGTGGTGCTTAATATATGCATTATGCATTATAATAATAATAATAATAATAATAATAATAATAATAAAATAATAATAAGACAGCATGCCAGGCGCCCATCTGTCCTACTGTTCATTTTACAGTCGCCCCCTAGGGAGTTGAAGGCTGAATCAACCTTATGTGGCTAGCTAGTATCAAAGCCGCGTCCTTCCAATATTCGTGCAAGCGCGTTACCATTCAGCGATCTCCCCGCTTCAATAAGTACCCTAATCACACTGGACAACGCATTTTAGCCAAACGATTGTTGGTTGTTGCAGACATTAGGGCCAACAATAAAGGGTGTCAACTATAATAATAATAGTAATAATAATAATAAAACCACCTGTGAAGACTAGCCATTGAAGAACAACGTTCCCAAGTAGCGCTGTAGGAAAAAAAATAATCAGTGCTTCTATACGATTCATTTTACAGCTGAGCTACTGGGAAATGCCAGTGGAACAGAAATATTAAACATCTTTTTGCCCTGATGGGATTTGAACCTCTGACCACTGGTTTGACAGTACAACTGCTAACCACATTATAAAAGTTTTATAATTGTACTTTATATTCAGTTGTGTGCCTACATAGATAAAACTGGAACTTGTAGTGGCGCTCAGTTTGGTAGTGTTGGTGTAGAGTTTGTAGTGTTTTGCTGTTGTAGAGCGTAGTCTTGAAGACCATGAACTCATCTTCCCAATCTACAGAGCGTGGGATTCCTCGTGTAGTGACAACAGGTTCTACTTCCGAAAGGACTTCACCAAATACGAACTGTTCCGCCATCCAAACGTAAGCATTTGTCCTCGCCCAGCATCCAAAACTGTGCATTTGCCTATTCTACCATCCCAAAATGTGCATTTGCCCTATTCTACCATCCCAAAATGTGCATTTGCCTATTCTACCATCCCAAAATGTGCATTTACCTATTCTACCATTTCAGAATGTGCATTTGCCTATTCTACCATCCCAAAATGTGCATTTGCATTTACCTATTCTACCATCTCAAAATGTTGTACATTTGCCTATTCTACCATCTCAAAATGTGCATTTGCCAATTCTACAATCGCACTGCATTTGCCTATTCTACCATCCCAAAATGTGCATTTACCTATTCTACCATCCCAAAATGTGCATTTGCCTATTCTACCATCCCAAAATGTGCATTTGCCTATTCTACCATCCCAAAATGTGCATTTACCTATTCTACCATCCCAAAATGTGCATTTGCCTATTCTACCATCCCAAAATGTGCATTTACCTATTCTACCATCCCAAAATGTGCATTTGCCTATTCTACCATCCCAAAATGTGCATTTGCATTTTCTACCATCCCAAAATCAACATTTTGCATTTTCCACCATCTAACAGTGCCTATTCTTTATCCAGTTGTATTGGTAGGCAATTGCCCATTGGTTGTTGAGGCAGCTTTTGACACATCTGTGTGGCAAATATTTTCCTTTTTCTGGATCAGGTGTCATCCTGAGGCGTTTTGCTGAATAATTAACTTAGATCTCTCTGCTCTGGCTGCAAAACAGTTGCTCTGTATGCAAAGCTCTTGCGTTGTCAAAATGATTTTCTCTGTCTTGCATAAAGCATTGCTAAAAGACGTGATCAGAGTTGATATTCATCTAATCTTATTCTAATGTCAGCTGATTCTAATGTAATCTGATTCTAATGTCAGCTGAAATGTCTATACATTTTCAAGTTACTCTGAGAAATATGTTGGAATATAGGTTATATCAATAACTGCACATCATTCTGCTTAACCTTAAGTGGTGTTATTTTCCCAAAGCTGTACTGGTTAAAGTACACCATTTTAGAATTGCCATGTAGAGCTAACTATTGACTCTTTCAGCATTATCCATTTTCATGCATGGCCTCGTTTACAATACATGCTGTGGCATGAACGGATCCACTGCGTAGTTATGGATTGAGGCATAAATGAATGAATGGATCAAATAATGGTAGAGTCCATAATAAAACTGGTACCGACCTAATACCTGGACTGGGAACTGGGAACTTCATCTGACATCTCTGGACAACCCCTCTGACTTGACACAGCACTGATGAATAAGCTAGTGCCACTGGCTTAGCTTTAGAGTAGCCCTTCAGAAATTTGGAGATTACAGTTATGGCCTTACCATCAGATGGAGCAAAAATGCGGCTCTTCTAAGCACCATGCTGCTGTTGCTGTTTTGTTTTTAAGTACGTCAAGGTAGCAGTAATTGCTTTTGCCGTTGAGCACCTGCTGTCTCGTTTGACATGTAAATGTCATTTGTTTTCATGAAGCAATACTTTCCGGAGCAAATGGTCGACATAAAAATGCCAACGGATGAGTCGCTCGGCTTTATGACGCGCTATGAACGATACAAGAACGTCCTTCTACAGGTACAATCATTCGTCTCAGTGAATGCTATGCGACATCTAAATTTGAATTTCAAGTTGCAATTATTACTATTTATTATTAATACGCATTTAGTGAGCACCACTGTGTACATCAATTGGTGGCACTGAACAGTTTTGAGTGAACAACTTGCTTTCACAGTACCTACACAGTATCCATCTCAAGAGAGGCTCAAACTTGTACTCTCCACTAAGGAATGGCCAATTGGCAGTTTTTTGCTGTTTTCCGATTCCATAGTAACCGGGTATTGGACCTCTTTTTTCGGCCAAATTTGGATTCGATCCAATTTATCAGCAATATTTATTTTCATTTGCAAAGATATAATAATTAAAACCAAACCGAGAGATGTAATTCAAACAATAGTTTACTCACTGAATTATTTCATTATTCCACACGGACTTTCAATGATAAAGATTAAAGATTACTTCATGAAGTTGCCAAAGCAGGTTACAATTTTTGCATTAATGAAAGAAGAAATTGTTTTTGGTCAAAAATATCACTTGTTTGGTATTTGAATCTGTAGTCCTGGGATGCGCCAATATCGATTAATACCATTAGGCCTGAACCGATTTGCGTCCGAATATTCGGCCCTTCCCTAATCTCGACGTTACAAGGCAAGCGCTCGAACCAATCAGTTACTGTGACCCGCAATTAGAAACGGTCTTATGTTATTGGATTATTGCGATCCTGTTTACAAGTCAACGAAAGGATCCTTCAACCTTGAGGCCGCACTTCGGAGCCGGTTCTCAGAAGTGTTGTGGACATTGTGTGTTATGTAAAACTGCTAGTTTCGTTCAAGTGTTGTCTTGACAGTCTGTAAGGGCCTTGAAACTAAGATGCCTACATAATAATAACATTAATTATAGTAATAATAGTAATTATAATAATGAGATATAACTGTTCTATGTGTCATTAACAGTCTCGAAGCAAAGTTTTTATTTCCTGAAGATTTACACCTCTTGTCTTGGATTAAAATGTAATGATCGTAATAATAATTTTAATAATTTTGATGATGATTATATCTACTTTTTAACCATTACATCTCTTCACATCTTTTGTGCCACTTGTACCACAAGTGACCAAAAGCACATTATATCATAACCATCATTCAGGGAAAGGTGTTGCAAATGAGTTTGTCTTTAGCTCAGGTGGTTTATTTTTTAGGTTGAGTCACGTGCAAAGTTAGAACACCTTTTAATTACATTTTTTAATTTACATTATTTGATTGTCCAGTTTCTCGTCTACACTTTAAATGAAGTTGAAGTTACTGAGTAAATGTGTGTGTGTGTGTGTGTGTGTGTGTGTGTGTGTGTGTGTGTGTGTGTGTGTGTGTGTGTGTGTGTGTGTGTGTGTGTGTGTGTGTGTGTGTGTGTGTGTGTGTGTGTGTGTGTGTGTGTGTGTGTGTGTGTGTGTGTGTGTGTGTGTGTGTGTGTGTGTGTGTGTGTGTGTGTGTGTGTGTGTGTGTGTGTGTGTGTGTGTGTGTGTGTGTGTGTGTGTGAGTACGCATTTCATCCTCTCTGAGAACGTCAGTATGTAAACACACCAACGGACCGAGAACGCGTACGGAATCTGCGAACGTGAACAGGAGTTCTCGGAATGCGAGCCCATTATAAATTATTTAAACGTTTATTACACCAAAGTTTGTTAAAATAAATATACTGGAGTATAGCTAACATAAATGTCTTCTATGTTTTTGAATCTTAAGGAATTCCGATCGGTAGAATATTTTAAAATAACGATTATGTTGAGCACTCGGATTGTCAGGGGCGGAGCTTAAGATTTAGCATTCTGAGAACTAAGACACACGTTTCCATAAAATTCCCACACGTATGTATTTTGGCATGTAACAATTTCACACTCGGCTAGTTTTGGGCTAGTTGCGCTGAATGCGATGGAAGGCCCTAGCGACCGTATTAAACATGGACAGCGAAGTTAAGAGGTTGGCTATTATTTACTTAAATTCTTATTTAGTTTATTTCTAGTTGTAAGATGTAAATATCGGGTCATGTCGAGAGCGTTAAGCAAGTTAATACGACATTTATTACCTAACAGTATCATAAATAGTAGGTATAATCGGAGGTTGGTAGACACGCAAACGACAACACGTGCCTACTAAAGTAAGTAAGTAAGTAAGTGTGTTCTTTATTAAACGCTGGCAAACGCACGGCGTTGTACATACAAAGTTATACAAAGTTATCAAATAGTAGCGAAAAAGTTAGTAAATAGTAAACTAAAAAAACAGTATATGGCTTAGCTGCATAGTACAGGTCTCCACAATTCGACCCCGTGTCCACTGTCTGGTTTAGAACGCGTTGTCGTGCTGTTGAATTTAGCCGATAATGGCAGTGATCGACGCCCGATATAACTGCCTATCTTTTGAGGGTAAACGTGTAGCTTAGCGTCGTAAATATTCGCAATTGCATGGGTTTCAGCGTTGGTCGAATACAAGTGGTATTGACTAAAAGAATTCTTGCTAAATAGAAGTCGGATGGATGAAAATAATTTTTAGTTAAATAGAAGTGGGCCTGATGAAAAGAATCGGCATTCTATTAGTTTCATGGACCGCAACTTACCGATTCCTTATGGCGTCCGATCCCGGTCAGGCATTCGTTAGGGTCGGTTAGGCGTCGTGAGGGTCGGTTAGGGTCAAGTTAGGCGTCGTGAGGGTCGTTTAGGGTTAGGTTTAGGGTTAGTGTCGTCATTAGAAAAGGTGGTACAAATTTTACATTCTGCGTAGCATGCCAAAATATACCGTGTAAGAACGGTTGAGAATCTCTGTGTGTCATTTATATTGACCAGCCAGGGCGCACTACAATGCTTAAATCTTTTAGTTCAAACGTTCATGGCAGAGATTAAAAGACCAATGTCCAGCTGGACTGAACGCAGAGAAAACTAATTACTCTATTGTAATATTTTAACAGTTATGTTATCAGAACAGTTTATTATGACATTGTTGTTGCGTTAAATCATGTCTGTTTTGTGAGTGCTTGTATTCTCTTAAGTGTTTATTTTTTGTGGTTATTTTCCAGCTTTGTTCCAATCTCTGGCTTCTATGACATTGTTGTTGCGTTAAATCATGTCTGTTTTGTGAGTGCTTGTATTCTCTTAAGTGTTTATTTTTTGAAACTACGTAGCAGGCATGTACAGCTTCTAACACTTTTATAAATCTGTAGCCCTTTCAGTCCTTTAGTTCATCTTTGTCAAATAATTCATATCTAAGGTATCTGGTTTCAATAAAGATTGTTCCAAGACAACTGGCTGAACTGAGCTCAGATTTAAAGTGGTTCTTCAGCTTTGAGAAAATTGGCCACAAAATTTACTGTGTAGTATTAGACAATCAAGACAATTGGCTGAACTGGTCAGGAACTGAGCTCAGATTTAAAGTGGTTCTTCAGCTTTGAGAAAATTGGCTGCAAAATTTACTGTGTAGTATTAACAATCAAGACAACTGGCTGAACTGGTCAGGAACTGAGCTCAGATTTAAAGTGGTTCTTCAGCTTTGAGAAAATTGGCCGCAAAATTTGCTGTGTAGTATTAGACAATCAAGACAACTGGCTGAACTGGTCAGGAACTGAGCTCAGATTTAAAGTGGTTCTTCAGCTTTGAGAAAATTGGCCGCAAAATTTGCTGTGTAGTATTAGACAATCAAGACAACTGGCTGAACTGGTCAGGAACTGAGCTCAGATTTAAAGTGGTTCTTCAGCTTTGAGAAAATTGGCCGCAAAATTTACTGTGTAGTATTAGACAATCAAGACAACTGGCTGAACTGGTCAGGAACTGAGCTCAGATTTAAAGTGGTTCTTCAGCTTTGAGAAAATTGGCCGCAAAATTTACTGTGTAGTATTAGACAATCAAGACAACTGGCTGAACTGGTCAGGAACTGAGCTCAGATTTAAAGTGGTTCTTCAGCTTTGAGAAAATTGGCCGCAAAATTTGCTGTGTAGTATTAGACAATCAAGACAACTGGCTGAACTGGTCAGGAACTGAGCTCAGATTTAAAGTGGTTCTTCAGCTTTGAGAAAATTGGCCGCAAAATTTACTGTGTAGTATTAGACAATCAAGACAACTGGCTGAACTGGTCAGGAACTGAGCTCAGATTTAAAGTGGTTCTTCAGCTTTGAGAAAATTGGCCGCAAAATTTGCTGTGTAGTATTAGACAATCAAGACAACTGGCTGAACTGGTCAGGAACTGAGCTCAGATTTAAAGTGGTTCTTCAGCTTTGAGAAAATTGGCCGCAAAATTTGCTGTGTAGTATTAGACAATCAAGACAACTGGCTGAACTGGTCAGGAACTGAGCTCAGATTTAAAGTGATTCTTCAGCTTTGAGAAAATTGGCTGCAAAATTAACTGTGTAGTATTAGACAATGGTTACTGGTAAGCCTAGTGCATAGCACCAGTACCAATAATTTGAGTAGCCGTTCCAGATGCACAACTCTATATAATCTCTAAGACCCTGGGGAATGAAGTACCTCGGGGCAACAGAAAATAATAGTGATGATTATTTGATTTTCATTAAACTGCCGTGTGTATTCAGTGTTAGCGACTTCATTTTCTTAACCTCAGTCCTCTTTACTTTGCCATATGATCTTTAAAGTTATTGTAATTGTCGTTGAATGAATTTATTTTGTCTCTTTCAGAATTTGCTGCCAGCACAAAATCCAACCTGATCGTCGCACTTCCAGATTCGATGCCCGCTTTTAAAGAAACGTCAATTATCATCGAACAGGAGGAAGGAACGGAGAAACACACCCTCGTCTCATCAGCCGCTGACTCATCACTCAATTTTGCATCACTTGTGCCAGGTATGTACAGTATATTTAAAATGCTTTGTTAAATTCAAATACAGTGGATTCATTCAAAGCCAGTTTAAGTATTTTGGGTGGAAAACAAATCAGAAGAATTAAATTAAATAATAGTTGAAATAAATTCAATGAAGAACAAAGTAAATTCTTTGTGAAATATTAATTAACTGAGAAAGCTTGTCTGAAGAGGTCAGTCAATTTAGTTTACATGTACTGTAGGTCACTCCTGTTCTTTAACCTAATTCATAACTGACTTACATCGTGGAGCCTTTGCAAGGCAAACGCTCCTCAAAAACAACCTTACTGCACGTGAGCCTACATATACTAAAGTTTTCATTATGATCTCTGTATTTACTTTGTTGTATTTATCATTGTTATATTTTATTCTTAGTAATAAGTTATTAGCAACTTCTATAGCACTGCATTTCAAGATGGTTTACATGGCAGCCGAGGTTCTGTTCAAATGTGCAATCTGCACAAAGGCGTTCACTCGGAAGGCTAAGCTCAAACGCCATCTGACACTCCACAACGAGACAAAGAGTTCAAATGTCATTGCCCTTACAATAGTTTGTTTTCCAACAAATTTACTTAATAGGGTTTCATTGATTTTTAATTTTAATAGTATAGTAATGTTTATCATTTTCTCTTTTCAGAATTTGCTGCCAGCACTGATGCCAAAATCCAACCTGTTCGTCACACCTCCAGTGTAACGGAGCGGCAGGAATTCTGAAAATGCACTTCAAGACGGTTATGTTCCAGTGTACAATCTGCACGAAGGCGTTCACTCGCAAGGCTCAGCTCAAATGCCATCTGACAATCCACAACGAGAGAAACCGTTCAAATGTCCACACTACGAATACAGGTAGGAGGCCTTCTTAATCTCAATTAGAGCGCTCGACCAGTAGCGCGGAGAGTACGAGTTCAAGCCTCGTCCAAGGCAGTTACTGTGTAGGGACCTTGAACAAGTCCTTCCCTCACAGTTGCTCAGTGCCATAGATGTTCTGTCATATTGTCATGTGTGCACTTCTGAACTTTGGAAGGAGGGCAATATCAAATGCAGTTGTACTGTACTGTTAATTACTGTCATTGTTAATACTATTTATTTGATGTAGGAAGGAAGGGAGAGAGAAATGGAATCAGAATGAGCTAGTTATGAAGGACGGGAGAGTATAGGTTGAATAAATGTAGCTTTTATTCATGATGTACCGTATTAATATGTAGGCTTATTTTAAGTTTGTTAATTAAGCAGTGTTGGGTAAACTCACATAAGAAATGAGTTAAATCAAAACTCAACTCATGCACCTCAAAATGAGTTGAAACTCAAACTCAACTCATCCTAAGTGAAATGAGTTAACTCAAACTCAGTTGTTAAATGAGTTAACTCATCAACTCACACGTCTCATACCAGCACGTTCTAATCGAACGTTGTACAAATGCACAGTTACCAGGAAATGGTATCATCAGTTTATTATTACTAGTATAACTGTTGTTATTATTAATGGGATAATGGATAAATCAGGTTATTATTACTGAGTCAAAGTAAACACCACAGTCCACATGTTTCACATCTCAAACATGACTGGTATTAGCTTTAAGCAGAAGTTTTTCAAAGTTGGTGTGTGACAGCCTGTTCCGATATAAAAAAAACGGCTTGTTTCAACATAATATGTGCCGAGTGAGTTGAGTTTAAAATAATTGAGTTATAACTCAGACTCACAGAAAATATGAGTTAAATCAAACTCATAACTCACACTCTTTAAGGTGAGTTAACTCAAACTCATAAATCACAGCAAGTGAGTTAACTCGTGAGTTTAAAATCATCTGAGTTAACTCATACCCAACACTGTAATTAAGAAATAACATTTAGCAAGTTAAGCATAATTAGCAGCAGTTACTGTGAGTGGCTGGGCTAGTTATAATATAATTGTTGTTGCTTCTTTAAGCATGTTTTATGTGTAACTATAATTACTGATAGTGTCTATATAGTTACACCATAAATTATGGTGTAACTATACTACAATAATTATACCAAATGGTCATGGTTCTTTGTTAACCTCAAGACTGTCTTGTTGAACTGGGAGCGTTTCTGAGTAGATTACCTTGAAGGGGCGCTATATAAAAACTCCTTAATAATAATAATAATGGTGAGTGAACATAACTTTTCTGCCAGTGATTGATGCACATGCACAAAACAGCACAGTTTGTGTTCTTTGATGGTGGCATTAATATTATTACTATTATTAATATTGTTGTTGTAGTTGTTATTATTGTTATTATTTCTATTATTTTTATTATTTTCATTAATATTATTACTATTATTAATATGTGTAAGAAGATCATTATTATGTAATTGTTGATTTGGTATTAGTATTATTTGAAGTTCACAAAACAAGATTACATTTGAAGCAGGTAATATGCTAATAATGATGATAATTATAATAAAAATAATAGCACTAATAATAATAATAAGAATAATATAATATTAGTAATAGTAAATCTGCAATAGAGATCTAGTCAAACAAATAATAAATATGTACTAAGTAAATGCATTCATTTGAAAATAATTAGAAGGTTTCACGTTAAATACTTTGCTATAAATAATTTGAAGGTTTCACGTTAAATACTTTGCTATAAATTAATTAAATGCATATAAGTTTTCAAGTTTTGTGGCACTTTCTGGTGTATTTTTTTACTAAGGGACCTCCAAGCTTTATATAGATTAGGGCCTCACCAAGTCTATATCCAGCACTGGGTATTGTGGTATACCTTTCATAATTAATTCCTCATGTCTTAATCCTATTAGTATGTTTACTGCTGATATTGTTATCGTTGTTGTATTATTGTTAAATGGTCGTAGTCAGTGAATGATAAACAGCAGTGCTTTGGATGTTTATTACAGGATTACCACGTGATGTGCAACTCTCCACAAACTGCCAATCCAGAGGACTGCAAATGTCGATGGCATAGTACACGAAACACAGTTTTCCAGCAGCTATTTGGCAATTGGTAAATTAACTACTAAAAAGAGACAGAGCAAGGATGACTATGATGCTGTTAGTTCCAGTGCAGCAGGCTTATCCTGGTAGGTGAAATGTGTGCACTTCAAATAGCAGGAGAGTACGGGTTCGAGCCTTTATCATTGGCATTTGACTTCACCATATTTTTATACACATATAAAGTCATTCTCTGAACTTCTCCACTTCTCTGTCTGTTGAAGTGTACAATCCAGGCTCAAGTACATGACGCCAATAATCTCCACTTATCAGGAATTGGTGATGAAGCTGGATTGTTTTCTGCTTCAGCGACTTTGCTGATTAGATATATGTTAAGTAGTTTAAGATCACTGGCTAAGGATAGATTCCTTGGACTATTCCATTTTCGTTCATCAATAGTTTGTCTAGCTCGTGTTTAAACTTGTAATTTTCAGTTTTCTTTGGCAATGTCTAGAAAGTCATTGCACTGTTTCCTTAAATAACTGCACTCTTCTCGTACAGCCTTTCCACGAAGATGCTGGGCACATTTTGTCAATTTTGCCCAGGCACAGCGCTAATGATGGAACTTTGTATGTGCCAGTTTGACTATCATGTCTTCACTGCATCACTTACACCCTGAAATTTTTCCAAGTGAATGCATTCAATGAGATTCTGAATTTAATGGTCAATGGTACGAACTTTGATTAAAAATCGTGAAAGTTCTTGCAAAGGACATTGTATTTCCTGTTGACAACGATGGGGTATCCTCTTACGTCTATAAATCTAAGATGAGAGCAAGACCTTTTGATGCTTTACCACAAAAGACACAGTAATTAACCTTATCCCAGATCCGTTTTGTAACTTCTCCACCCAGAACGACACTTTTATAGACATTACTATGATCCTAGAAGTTTGTGAAGATACTTTACTTACTGGAATTTCTGATTGTGAATAATCAGCCTGGTAATTGGAGTGTAGTTCAGTGTTGTGCTGCAGGACTTCATATAATCGGCTAGTTATAATATAATTGTTGCTCGTTACAACATGTTTAATGGCATAACTATATTGCCTTATAGTGTAAATATATCTACACCATAAATGTTCTACAAACTGCTCTGTGTAATGTTCTTTGTTGAGCAATAGCTCTGATACCACAGGGTAATTACTGACCTTTCAGCTTGGCCATTGTCTAATTAATGCATTACCAGAGAGACCTCACTGAATACATTTTGTCACAGTTTTTACACTGTTTGAACTGTTTTTACAGACTTTTGTGTGAACAACAGAGCTAATGAAAGTTGCTTTTGATTAAATGCCTAGTTCATGGAGTACAAAAAGGTTAATTATTGACCCCTCAGCCTTGCCGTTGGCTAGTTAATGTGTCTTCAGTTTGCATAAATTATGTGAAGTATCGTCATAGCAGAGTTCATTTGAGCAACAGAACAAAAGCATTGTTTATTCTTGTGGTTCAGTTTTGAATTTTCAAGCAGGTTATTCAAGTGCTAACTGTGATAACATAGGTCATTCATTATGTTCCTACTGCAACATTTGTTAACATATGCATAAATGGTAGTATATTACATGCAGCATAACGTGGAATATCCAGGTTCAAGGCTCTCCTGAGGTGGTCTCTGTAACATCATTTGTTGAATCCCCAAAACTTTGGCTAGTGTTGATTGTGGTGTGTAATTAATCAAATAAGTGTGTAATTGATAAATGCTTACATCACTAATGCTGAATGTGGCTTTCTGGTCTTCTCTAGACTCTTAAAGACTCACTTTGTCAACTGTTTGATGGTCACATTTTTATTCTTATGGTTCAGTTCTGTCTTGTTAAGGATGTTCGAGTATAAACTGTGTTAATATAACATTTATGCACTTTGGCGTGTGGTTTCAGACCTGTTTGTTGAAGTAATTTCAATGGTTTGTGGGTGTGTGTGTGTGTGCGTGCGTGCATTACATCTGGTATGAGAACCTGGCCTTGTACACACTGCATCAATCTGAGTGCCAAAGTGGCACTCGGAATGATGCAGTGAGCCCATTATAAATAATTTTGTTGCATGCATAATTTCACTGGTGTGAGTGCCAAAGTGGCACTCGGAATGTGTGTGTGCAGTGCATGCATTACATCTGATCCGAGAGCCTGCCTTGTACACACTGCATCAATCTGAGTGCCAAAGTGGCACTCGGAATGATGCAGTGAGCCCATTATAAATAATTTTGTTGCAGTAATTTCACTGTGTGTGTGTGTGTGTGTGTGCATGCATTACATCTGATCCGAGAGCCTGCCTTGTACACACTGCATCAATCTGAGTGCCAAAGTGGCACTCGGAATGATGCAGTGAGCCCATTATATATAATTTTGGGAATATATTACATCACATTTTTGTATCAAGGAAGTTCAAGTCTCTCTTATGTTACCTCTTTAGACCTTTCTTAATTTCTCTTTACTTTGAAAACTCAAATGTTGTTAAACCTCTTATGGCTACTAGTGTTGATTTTGATGTGTAATTAATAAATGGTTACTTTTCTCTACAGTTCCATGCATTAATGTTTTAGACCTCAATTACTGTTTCCAAATGCTGACTTTATGTTATGTGACATCTGTGGCAATTAAAATTCATTTTATTGATGCATTGTTTTGCTGTGTGTTGATTTTTATCACATATGCCTAGTATATGCACACCATTTAGGTGTGATGTCTGTAATTGTATCTTTTCATTTATAAAGAGCAATTTCAGGAAAGAACTCATCAGTGGCTCTCCCAACCCAAACCAGTTGAATAATGTCGTTTTAAAATATTCACACAGAGGACTTATAGAACGCCCCTCCAAGATAACCTACTCAGATCTGAAGGAAGGTTATTCCACGTGGTTACTGGTCAGCCCTGCCACTTAAAGGCACAACGTTGCATCATGTTCATAGCCTATATGCAGATCAGCTCAATTTCAAGATAAATATACCAAATCCGATCTATGTTGCCTCAAACTCTCGATCCAGCTAGCTGATACATAGGTTTTGATTGTTGTAACTCACTTCTTATTGGCATTACTGAAGGAGGTCTTCGTGAACTACAAATTGTTCAGAATTCTCTTGCCAGAGCCGAAACAAAGAGCACTAAATACCAACGTATAAATACTAAGACATTCACTGGACTGGCTTAATTTGCCATTGAACAAAGAATCCATTAAAAAATCTTATAGTAGCGGGGGCTGACAGATATAGGCTAGTGATTAAGTTTACTGGCGTTGTGAGTGTCGGTTAGGGTTAGGGTTAGTGTCGTCATTAGAAAAGCTGGTACCGTCCGGCATCCGCGCAGCATGCCCACAGATACTGTATAAATCCGTCAGCCCCCAATACTATAAGTTTGCCAAAGTTTGGAAATATTACTGCCCAGAACTGGGTTCGTTTTACCAATTCTTTAATGTCACTTAGATCTAAACTTTCTTCCAGTTTGCTTATCAATCGCAGCCCGACTTCTGGTTTTTTACCGACTGGAATGCGACCCAGAATAACTGCGCTATATAAGCGTCATTAGATTGGATTTGTACATCAACAAATAATAGACCTAACTAATCATTTTTACTTGATGTTATTATATTATTAATATGATTTTTTTCGTTCAGGCAAACTTTATTAAATGCAGGATTATATAATATTTAATTATTATCATTAGCATTATTTACGCTAATATTTCGATGTCGGCTTGGCTATACGGAGTTGGCTATAGTGGCCTACGGAGTGTGAATTTGCCTGCAGCGCGTCCGAGAACCTCAAACACACGTACGTTGCTATGCGTGCTTTTAATTTTCTTATTTTGAAACTTAGGCCTTTCATACAGAATCCGAGAACGCTCTCGGAACGACGCTCTCGGATATGATGCAATGTATGTTATTGGTTATAATTTAAATTGTGGGCGGTGTTTGTTTTCAAACAACCCCTAGTGATTGGCTACTCATCCTGACGAACATTTTGATATAAAACTTGTTATGGTAGCTATAGGCTAAAGGCAGGGTCTCGGAGCGGATGTAGAGGACTATGTTCTCGGATGTGCATTAGAGGCATGTATGTGTGTGTGTGTGTGTGTGTGTGTGAGTGTGTGTGTGTTTGTGTGCTTATTAGATCTTGATGTTTCAAATTATGCTTGTATCTCCTGTTAGGCTGTTTATGTCCCAGTCTTTTGTTGTGTCTGTCTGTTTTTGTCTTTCTTCCTGTCAGTCTGTCTGTATGCTGGATGCCTTCTTACTTCTGTGTTTATATCTTGGTCTCGCTGCCATCTTGCTATTTGTGCTGTCTTTATTTCTGTTCATGTGTCTTTCTGTACATTTGGTCTGTCTGTATTCGTCTGTCTGTTTGCCTGCCTGTCTGCCTGTCTGTCTGTCTGTCTGTCTAAATACTTATCTGTAAGTCTCTGAATTTATTGCCGTATGTCTTGCTGTATAGTGTTTTGTCCTAACTTCTCCAGTTTGATTGATGCTCTGTGCATTGTGATACCTACCTTTAAATTGATTGATGTTTTGTGCCATATGATAATTGTGCTGTAGAAGTCCTGTGATTAGATTAGATTGTTGTTTGATACTTTATAGAATCTGTTGGCAAATCAGAGCATGCCTGACATCCAAGGCTACCTTCATATCAGAGAGGGCAAATGGTCCTGGAAGAAATACTACTGCGTCCTCAGAACCTCCGGCCTCTACTTCTCAACCAAGGGCAGTCTCAAGGTATCCGAGTGCCTTCTCAATTTTAAGTAAAGAAAGACATGCAGAAGCTGGAGCTAGTCTATGTTTTGCTGTAGTGCAAATCCTTTAATCATTTGAAAACTATTTTTTATATTTTAATGATGATCTCCTATATAATCGATCTCCTGTTTTTCTGCCACCTGAATAAAGAATCTAGTTGAGAATCTGTCATGTAGTTCACAAAGTACTTGATTTATTATTTATTTAAGCTAACTATCTCATGACCAAGGATATCACAGAGTTGAAGAGTATTTGATATCTAATAATATTATTATTTTTATATTTTTATTGGGTCAACTCAACCAAAGGTTCCCACTCAATGATTCAGAATTTCTAGATTTTTTCACCAAGTGGGAAATTTGTTTGATTTGGCATTTCGGCATATTATAATTATATGAGGATTTATAAAGCACTAGTTAATATAACTAAATACACTATAGATGTGCTTTAATCTCTGATTAGTTAAATAAAACATATTGCCAACATCAGATTTATTCTGCCTTATTTTACTGGATACTTGATATCAGTGCTGATGTGAATGATTATAGGATCCTCGATATTTGGTGCTAGTCTCTCACTTGAGTGAGGTCGACATATACGTCGTGCGAAATGCCAAGAAGACGGTCGGCTCACCCAACCAGTTCTGCTTCTGCCTCAAGGTTCGGAATCTTCGGCACCAGAAACTCGTATATTCATCTAGACACAACACACCTGTGGTCGATGTATCTGGCAGAGCATAAACTGAAAAATATTGTCGTATCACTAAAGTGTCATTGGAGACACCCCACCTATTGTACCAGGAGTAACTTGAGTTACTAGCCCTAGTCTTTATTCCCAGTTCCGGACTGACGTCTTAAGACTTTCTTGTTCCCTGATGCAGGCACTGACGCAGGTCGAGAGCTTGCTGCTGATTTTTGAGTGGCGCTATATAAATGTTCGATTACAATTACAATTACAATTACATGATAAATTGCAATTTATGTAGTGCTAGTGTCTAATGTGCAAGTCATCATGGACTGATGGTGTACCAAAACCAAGCCATAGTTAGGTCAATATCCAGAAGATCAGTTCATAAGACAGACGAAGTCTTGCTGTTAATAGTACCTTGACAGGTGCAAGGATGCAACACAGGTATGAGGCGTGCTAGACGGCTATTTTTACTTGTTTACTAGGATTTTCCATGGATCTGTTAAATGCGTAGTCAGCCTCCATCCGGTGTGTTGGAAAGCGGAAATGGATGATGATTCCATATGATATATGGATATGTGCATTGTCTTAGCTAGGGATTTTGCCTGCACTTTCTACAAACACTTGGAAGCTGTTCTTTTCCACCTGGACTGGTAGTGCCACTGGGTAGTTGTCTTGGGGAGACGCTATATAAAAGCTATGATTGAATGATATTACAATTTTTTTAATGCTGCAGTCCGCTGAGACAACCTACCTTAATCTGTCTTATGGACTGATCTTCTGGATATTGCAGTTTATCATATGGCTGGGTTTTGGTGTGTCCTCCGTTGATGCTTTTTGCATTAGACACAGACACTATAGAAGTTACTAATTGCAATCACAGGTACAGGAGTGATCTCTGAATCGTATGTGGTGGTGCTATTGGAATTTTAGTTTGTCATAACACTGCGGGAGTGTTTCCAAAATGTTGCTCTAGCGATACCAAGATATTTTGCAGTTTAGCAAAATGCTAAAGGGGCATTATCAATAATTTTGTCACTGGTACTAAGGTTAGAGCAAGGGAGTTTGAAATTCATTGTAAACTATCGTAATGCTACTATATTATCTACCACTTACTTTGTAGTATTTGAATTTATTATTCTTGAACTGGTATGTTTGAAGTGGACTGTAGAACTTTTTAGAGCTACATTTGAATGGACAAAAAATTTAAGGTTGTGGGAAGATTTAGAGTGTTACCATATGTTGGAATGCTGCCAAAGACTCGTGTTGGTGCTGTTTAATTTAATTGTTTCATGTTCTCTTCTAACCAGCCACCACTGCTTTTCAAGGGCGCTGTTTATGGCAATTTTTAGATTTGTAAATTTACTCCACTTGCGACCACTGTTATAAAAAGCAGCAAAATATGATTGAGGATATGGAAATATGTTTCAGGATATTAAAATATGATTCAGGATATTAAAAATGTATTCCAGTTTCTGCTTTCTCTGTTAATTGGCCAATATGGAGATCTTGTCTCTCTTTTGTGCGTCCTTCATTGGTTAGATTAGAATGAATAGATTATTTCGTCTGCTTCATCTGTCTTGTTAATGATCTTTGTCAACTAATGATCTTTGTCTAGCCTCCTTGCAATGTCACTGAGTGCAAACAGCTGAAGCTGTTCTGTGCCGAGGACGAACAGTCGCGACTATGTTGGATGACAGGCATGCGATTCATCAAGGTGAGTGAGAACTCTAGTCACTACCTTCTCTGCTTGTCTCATACAGATAGACTGAATGTATGTATCTGTGTATCGTATATATGTTTCTGTGTCTATGTGTGTTTGTGTATGTATGTATGTATGTCTGTGCATGTATGTGTGTATTGATATATCCTTGTATAACAATGTATATAGATATACATATCTGTGTATGTTTGTGTGTCTGTATTTGTGTATATTCCATGCCTCTGCCCCAAGGAATGGAATCGACTGCCACTCTATCTTCGTAGCTCAAATTCACTTCCTTCCTTCAAAAAGCAACTCAAAGCTCACTGTTTCTCATTGGCTTTCAAGCACGTGGATATCTTACTGCATCTTCTCCTGGCGGCTAACTATCCACACCTCAGATTCACATTTCGTTGTGACCATGCGCTCATTACAAACTTTTTTTATAATAATAATAATATAAATATAATATACATGTATCTATGTAAAATATGTTTGTATATATTTGAGTTTGTGTATATTTATATGTATGCCATCTGTATGTATGTATATATGTATGTATGTATGTAAGTACAGTGCAGTCCTATTTACACTTGACTCATGCACACATGAATCTGCTGAATTCCAAAAGGCCAAAGCTATGTATTTAACACGTTACTAACAGTCTGTGTCTTTGAGCTTTCTAGCGACTCTAAGACCTACATAAATGATACAGTGAATTCACTTTTGTGAAGTTCTTAAAAATGTGCTATATTAAGTGTCCTATACATACATACATACTATGTACAATGTTGTACACACTCTACTCTATTTTACGTGCAGCAAAACATATGTGCAGCAGGACTTATGTACAGACATTTGTCACCAGTGTTATTTCTGTCGCTCTAGGCATCCTGTATGCATCTAGCTTATTTTAGTATCACCGTTTAAAAACCTGTCAAATGCATTAGGAATCTTTCCTCAGGGCCCGACATGTCTGCGTCTGATTCGTTTGAGTGTAAGAGGATTTTCTGATGCATCAAGTCACATACTACCTGTCCTGGCATGAAGCCTAAGTTATGCAGTTGAGTGAAATCGATCTCGATGACTACGCTCTTCAGGTGATGACATGCGCAACATTTTGCTGTATGTCGTCCGGTTGATGAATGGATTTCCGCTGATGACTCTTGGTTGTTTTGCAAATACTCTGTGACTGGTGTAGTCTCGAGTGAAATGTACACATGCACTTACAAACACCTGTGAGTTATACGCACACGTTCACACACGTGCAACACGCATGTGTGCCAGGCCAGCACACACTGCACCTTTTAGATCTGGAAGATAGCCATGCTTCAACACCTTTGAGAGAATCTTAAAAGGGTCTACATAGGATATGTACGCATGCATGTACTTATCAGCAGGGCTTACGTGATGTTCATAAAGGGTAAACACACACACACGCACTCAAACGCTCAGTGCACACATGTAACGTTAGTACTTTTCCGTAAGGGTAGATACCTTGAAAGAAGTTTTCTTTTGCATTGCTTAATGTGTAAATTTTGAGTACAGTTTGTAATTTTTGTGTCTTCTTTGCTTCTAGTTCGGTTCTCAGTTGAGAGAAAACTTTCGTGCAAAAGTTAAAATTGACAATCGACTTCAAAGTATTGAAAACAAAAACAACAAACTGGTTGGTTTTGTTTATTCAGTCAGTCAAGTTATTAGTTGCCATTTTGATTCATAAATGATTGAATGATTGAATCTAGTAACAAATGATCATATACAACATCAGCTCCAGTTTGCACCTCTGGTAAATAAACACCGGCTTTTCCCAATCTTTTAAATTACTGTTTTCATGGATGCTGAAGTAAATTGAATTGATTCTTTGGAGAAAATATAGTGCAATGTGTTGCTTGACATAATTGTCAAAGATGGTGTTATTAAGCTGTTGTAGCATATGTGCATATGCTAGTAGTTGTGTATTGAATTTTGAGAAGGCAGACATTGAGATGGCGGTCTCTGAGATTATGCACGTTTCAACAATAGTATCTGGTGATTTCACAAGCCCAGGTCTCCAAAACAGTTGAAACACTCAACCAGTGGTAGGTATCAGAGATGTTAAGTTGTGCACAGGTGATTTTGTACTTATGCAGGTATGCAGATGCCATGCTGTCACACTTCAACTCGAACCATCATGCCTTCTCGTGTGTTGGGTTGTCCTTGTGGAACAGTCTTCCACTGCACTTGCATACTGTTGCCTTTGACTCTGTGCAGCATACAAATAAAACACAAATATTTAGATCTGTTAGGTAGTCATAGATACAGTGCTTTTGTGAGGTACTTTGTTCTCTATTAAATGTCTTCATACATACATAAATGTTTGGTTGATTTCTTTGTTGTCAGCGACATGATGGTCTTTACGTGAAGAATCGGGTTGCCATGGATTTCTCCGGCGATCGGGGTCATGTGGTCGATGACCCAAATGAGGCTTTGTGTGTGGCCATTGAAGAGGGACATCACTGGAGGGTCAGTCTTTTATTACAACTCATGCATACATGCGGTTGAATATCTAATCCATACTAAGCATAGAACTTCTATTGTGCCATTAGAATAATGCACTAGGCATCAGTCGATGGCAATTCAGAACAGATCGACAAGGTAAATGTCAAGGGTCGGTCCAATGAGAGAGAAAGTTGGCCAAAGAGGATGAGCATGCATGCTGCTTGAATAACGTCTTTACTCATGAATGGACAGGCAGCAAGGACTTGACTGTCGGATCAGGTTGTGGATGTGTGCAAAATAGCATAACAGCGATCATCATTTAGTACTGTAAATGTAGGTTAAAGGTAGGTAAGTAAGTAAGTAAGTTTATTCTTTATTAACCAATTGCTAATTGCAGTTTGGTTTACAGCAGAGATGGGTAACTAATCGATTAGATGCTAATCGATTAGCTAATCGATTAGACAAACAGCTAATTCTAATTCTAATCGATTAGCTGTCATCTGAAGCTAATTCTAATTCTAATTGATTAGCAATTGTAGCTAATTGCTAATCGAAAATCGATTAGCTGATCGATTAGCTGTCTGAAAATTAAGCGTTCATTAAGAATGAGTTTATTAATATTGAGTTTGAAGAATATACTTACTTACTTACTTCTCTGAAGGCTGTTTCAAACTTTCAATTATCTGGTCATGGCTATATCCATTCTGCTCATGTAACACTGACAGATTTGCACATTTTCATGTTCTTCATCTCAAGCATCACTGTGTTCCTTCAGCCTCAGCTGCCATGGAATGCGTATTTAGTTCTGCTGGCTACGTCGTAAACGCTAGGTGCAATAGACTAAGTGATGCACTGATTCAAGACATGATAATTGCAAAATGCGATAGTGAGCTTATGCAGTAGCAATGTCAATAACTGCAGCATGTATTGACCGATGTGGTGCTACTTGCTGGTATGTGGACTATTCTCACATATAGCTCGGCTTCCTTCACTCGGCTTCCTTCTACGCCCAATTGAAGACTTTTCTGTATGATCAGGCCTGGCTTGGGAGCGCCTCTGAGTAGAGCCCTTGAAGAGGCGCTATATAAATTTTATGATTGATTGATTGATTGATATAGCAGTTGTGCAGCTTTAGGCATTGTAATAGGCTACAGCTTTATGTATTTTAATAGGCTACAGCAACTTGCTGTGCTTTGATTAAATTTTGACAAATTCATGAAACAAATATATATATACTGTATCAAACTATCAATATCTAATTCTAATTGCTAATCGATTAGCTGCTGATAATTCTAATTCTAATCGATTAGCTAGAAGAGTTTGCTAATTCTAATTCTAATCGATTAGCAAATTTCAGGAGCTAATTCTAATTCTAATCGATTAGCAGTTCTAGCTAATCGTACCCATCTCTGGTTTACAGACATCTAATAAACACAGTTAAAAGCACAGAACTTACCGCTGCAGCACCACATCCCCAAATGTCTTGATACATTCAGAAAACAATCAAAGAGTGGAAGAGGAAAGATCCGTTATGGCTACCATGAGAGAGAGAGAGAGAGAGAGAGAGAGAGAGAGAGAGAGGGGAGGAGGCAGGAGAGAGAGGGAGGGAGGAGGAGGGAGAGAGAGAGGAGGTGAAATGGTCACATACTGGGAGGGGAATTCCCTTCAGAGAACATCATGGAGGGAGGGATGAATGGAGGGAAAGAGAATGAGAGGAAGGATCTATGTGGATGCTGTGGGACTGGATGATGGGAGAGGTATACAGAGGGAGTAAGTAAAGATAAATAAACTGAAGGAGGAAGCCCAGCATCGAGAAGAGTGGCACCAGTAGATGCTTGGACTTGCCAGAGGGCAGAGAACTTGAAGAAGATGTTTTCATACATACATACATTACAAACGTAAATACATATATACATGTAAGAAAATGCATTCATGCATATATTACAAGCGTAAATACATACATATATGTAAGAAGATGCATTCATACATGCATACATTACAAACGTAAATACATATATACGTACATGTAAGAAGATGCATTCATATATACATACATTACAAACGTAAATACATACGTATATAAGAAGATGCATTTAATGAAGATTATATTCAGAAGATGCATTCATACATGTTTACAAACGTAAATACATACGTATATGTAAGAAGATGCATTCATACATGCATACATGTGCATACATAGCCTAGTGTTTTTGTTTTTGAAGTTGAAGGCTCACAGGCAGCATGGTGGTACGGTATGTCAGCCTTCAGTGCGACCCTCAGACGAAGCGTTTACTCGACCAGCTGTTCTTGACATACATCTGACGCAACCGTGGTTCTATGGCAGTCTGTCACGGCAGGAGGCAGTCCGGCTCATAGAACAGCAAGGCCTTGTAAATGGGTCAGTAGGTCACTGTTGGGAATTCTTCTCTTCAGAAGTTCTCGACTTTCTATTGTAATTTGTAATTATAAATTTATATATCACCACTTCAACAGAGACTCGAACTACTTCTGCATTCAATAGAGAATGGATGTTTCCTTGAGTGGGTTTCTGGTCCGTCTTGAGTGATTAGATGTTTTAAGGGTTTGGGCAAATTCACTTACTAGAATGACTCTTTCTATGCAGTTTTAATGATTAAGTCCACAAATGAGATGAAGCTGAAAAGTGATTTCCATAATTAGTTCAAGAGGTTCCTCAGACAACACATACAACTTAATGTTCATTAAATCAGCTCATTTTAGTGGACGGCCATTTTTATAAGCAAGCTTTGCATCAGTGTATAACATAGAAGAAAAAGAAGAGCAGTCCCTTAAGCATACTGAGGCAGACAAGAGTATGTAGTGTTAGCGACTTCATTTTCTTAGCCTTGGCATATGAGGGCGGGTGGCCAATCCTCTCCCTCACTGTCTCATCTTTCCCACCAACAGTGTACAGTCAGTGTACTCATTATAGCTGAGTTGACTAGGGTGCTGGTGGAACAGAAATCTAGAACCAAATTTTCTGCCCTGGTGGGGATTTGAACCTGTGACCTCTCATTTGACAGTCCAGTGTGCTAACCACTACTCTATTGAGCACTTCATATAACATAATAGCATATCTAATCTGTATAGCCCATTTGAAAGGAAAGTTTTGACATGTACGTGTATTTTATATTAGCCATTGAAATTGAAATGTTGGTTATGTTTCTGCCACTGCCTTGGTTTTTGTCGGCAAACATTTACAATGACCGTATGCTGAAGTGAATCTTTTGTTTTGATTTCAGGGTATTTGTTGTTCGAAAGAGCCAATCGATGCCTGGAGTCTTTGTTCTCTCTTTCGCTCACAACCACAAAGTTAAACACTGTCCCATTCACAGGGTAGGCCATCTTACTTACTCTAATCTGTTCTGATGATTTGATTAATTCTCAAAGATGGCCATCATTTTGTGGTGTTTTACATGACCAAGTTAGTTATGTTTACGTAAGGCACGTTAGGGAAGGTAATCGCCTGTCACAGGTTGTCTGTCTGTTCGTGTATATGTGTAAGCATGTAGCTTGTTCTAGCGTAAAACTTCAATAGGCTGGTTCTATGGTTAAGCTCCAATGGACTGGTCCTGAGATCGAAGAATCTTCAGACTTTATGCAGACACGATAGTACCGGTAGTAATCTAGCACATAAGAACCTTTGTTACAAGTGAACATCGATTGCACATAATACACGACGAATTTGAATCTCGGAATCAAAGGTGAAAAGCATTTGGCCAGAATGTGTCCGCATGACGCTCTGTGTAGCACGGCACATTCGCACGTGCAAGTGATTCATGTTTGGTGTCAGACAGTAGTGTGCAGCTGTTACTGTACTTAACTTTATGGCCATGATGTTAACGCTCTGGAACGGGCTCCCTTTGGCGCCAGCTCCCCTGGGCTCACTCTGACTCTTTCTATTCTGACCTCACAACTGTCCTTTTTAGCCGTGCTAGGGTCGGGAGCAATTATCATATCTTGCTCCAAGTAGTAGCCTTGAAGGGGCACTATATAAATCTTTGTAGTGAATGAATGAATATCATCATTCATGTCATTTCATCCTCTTTATCTTTATTACCATACTTGTTTGCATTATTGTAAATGTCAGTTCTTTCTCGTCATTTAATCATCTCATCATCACTCTTATCATCATTATCTTCATCATCAAAGTCACCACCACCTAATGGTCACTGTCATACATTTAAGTAGCTTTTGTGCATTGTTATGTTGCAATTTCGGTTAATGCATTCTGTTACAGTGATGTTGTTGAACTTCTTCAGGTTGAGGATAAAGACCAGGTCTACTTCACGCTCGACAACGGTGCAACAAAGTTCATGGACTTGATACAACTGATTGACTTTTACCAGCTCAATGCTGGTGCCTTGCCAACAGAGCTTACACATCATGTCACGAAACAGCTGTAGGGCACCAGCGCTCAATATGCGAGCAATGACCGTTGCAATCATTTCTTGATTTTTGTCTCTTATTTCGTTGCTGTATGTTGTGCACGTAAGACGTAGAGTTATTCGCTAGGAACATTGGTGAGATCACTGGGGAGATTAATGGGGGACTAAACTCCACCCCAGAGGCCTGATTAGTACAGGCTGTAAAGGGGCGATTAAGAGGACTAGCCCATATGTCTAGGGCTAATTGTGGTAGAAGTTATACATAATTACCCAACGTTTTGCATGGGGTGACTATGAAATTCTTGAAAATGTATTTGAAGATATTTATTTGAGGGGTGTGTCAACGAATTTCTACCCTCTCAGTTTTTACTCAAATTAGGGGAAAAGTTTCCACCTGTTTGACAAACCAAGACAATGTGAATAGGCAAAAGTTAATTTGCAATTGCTTCTTGTTGAATAGGTACAAGTGTTCTTTGTGAACAGAGACTTAGTTAGCTTTGCAGTTTAGCCATCTTTCTAATATGCTAATTAATCTAAGCTGGAGATGATTAGAGTGCCACTGTCACATGTGCCTTTGTGCATGTGACACGTGTTGGACAGTTTTGAGATGAAGTAACGTTCAGAATTGGAAGGGAACTGGAGGAAATATTCTCACAGATGGGAGCTACAGATATTTATTGGTAGGTCGTGACCAGAAAGCATGTGGCGAGACACAATCAAAGAATTCGTTAACACTTTGAGTAGCAGTAACTCCCTTCAGTTATTCCTAATTTTCAGTGTCATGCACAGGAAAGGTACTGAAACGGTTTTATTTTCTGCAGTAAATAAGCATCAGTCATTACAGTTGTAAATGTTTACCATAGCGGATGTTTACGATTGTCGTAATAGAGATATTTCCAGTTTTAGATGGTTGCAGTTGTGAATGTGTACACTGTATAGCCATAATTGGTAATGGTTGTAAGTCTTTACAGCTGCAATTGGTGTTGCTTGTAAATTGGTATGTAGTTGGTAAATCTTTTGTTACGTTATGTGGTGAATGTCTAGTCAATAATATCTGTTTCTTATCCTCACAAAACGAAATGATGAGCAAAATTATGTTCTTAAATTTTGTCATTCGTCAGTTTTCTGCAAATCGGTTTTTCTCTGACAAACTTCGTTTAGAAAAGTTAATAATGCTCATTGAAGCTGTAAATGAAAAACATAAAGTAAGTAAGTAAGTATATCCTTTATTATACCAATTGCTAACCGCATTTTGGTTTACAAGAGACGAATGCATTATGAGTTGAATTGTCAGATGATTTTAAACTTGCAGAAATTTGAAGGTTTTTTAACAGACACTGGTCATAGGAAAATGTAGCCACTGAAATGTAAGGAAATAGGCCACGATATTTGTATTGCTTCCATTAATTGCGTGGACATTTAGCAAATCGTCGCTGATTGTCATGCATTCATGGCTATCCTGTAGAATAGAGAGTGACATGGGGAGACAATCTCGTCCCCATCCCCGCCCCGCAACAAGTAAGTCTTCCCCATCCCCGCAGGGTTTCTCCCCATCCCCGCCCCATCCCCGCAGGTTTTCTCCCCATCCCCACCGGGCATCCCCGCAGGCCGTTTGCACCAGCGGATTCAAGATTGTCTTAAAAGAGATATTTCCAGTTTTAGATGGTTGCAGTTGTAAATGTGTACACTGTATAGCCATAATTGCAATGGTCTGTAAGTCTATACTTATCAATTGTTTGCATTAACCAAGTCCTGACTATTTCTGACTAGCAGGCTTCAGGAAATAAAATCTCCTTCTCAGTTCTCAAGTTCTTAATATCACCAAAATTATCTTGCCGGCTCATTCCCCATTCAGCAAATCGGTATTACTCTGACAAACCCCGTTTAGAAAAGTTAATAATGCTCATTGTGTAAAAGATTACCATGCATATTACCGCAATTGTCAGATCCCCATTACCTTGCAGAAATTAAACCGCGGTTAACAAACACTTTCTCGCGGGGAAATTCCCCATGTCACTCTCTAATGTAGAATATGCCAGACTTTTCAGAATAATGATGATTTAAAGAGTTAGTTGGGCTTTGTATGTAAAGTTGAGTCTGCTTCTCACAGTCTTTTATGATCGGTGTTTTTAAGCCATGATATGGATCACTTACTATGAGTTGTCAAGAGTAGTTGTTCTTGTGGTAGTGTGTGCTACCACTTCTGCATCTGCTGTTCCAATCCAGGTTATCCGACATGAAATTGTCAACTGTTTTCAAACAATGCAATCTGATAAAGCCTGTCTCGTTGTTTGCTAACCGCCATCTTCTTTATGTCAAAACTGTAAACGAAAAACAAGCCTAGTCAGTAATACCTGAGCCAAAGGTTTCTTCAAGCACAGCAACACTCCTCTGAGGACATGTTGTTTTTTATTAATTTTAAGTGCCCGACTTAAAATTATTATTCAACTAGGTCACCTGTTTATTCTTCTCTGGTCATACCTAAAATGGAACTGTTCTTGACGAATGAACTCCTTCAGTTGCTGGACCTAGATTCTGGAACATTCTGCTCTCAGTCCCTTAAGTTGTTTCATTCTCAACGTAAGTCTTGCCTTTTCAAATTGCTTATCTTCCATAGACTGCCTCTCTGCCTTAGCAGACTGATCTTCTGGCTACTGATCTGATTACAGCCTGGTTTAGATATGCCATAATGTGATGATGCTTTGTAAATTAGACACCGACACAATGGAAGTTATCAATTACAATTACAATAGTTGAGAGACAGGTGTATATCACGCAGTCATCTATTGTGTGGCACATTGATAGCATGCCAGGTCTGTAAACCAGCAATAATGAGTTTGAGGCTGCTGATCTACGCCGTGTAAAGACTCTGAACAAGTTACTCGTATGGACCTGTCTCGCACCTCGGATTCAGGTTTCCCGACCCTGCGTGTGTAATTAGTAGAATAGACAAGTGAGTTATAGCCATTGGTTTCCCTACTGTTGAGGTCATGTAATGGAACAATCACTTTTCAAAGCATTCTTGAAGAGTTTAATGTTGAATTTCCTCTAAAAGTATGTCATGTAAATGAACTCTTATGATCTGGTGCCAGGTGTCATGGTTTGTCCACCTGAGGCATGTCCACTGGTGGCATGTCCACCAGAGGTCATGTTCAAGCTGAAATTTTAGTTATGAACTGAAACTTGTGAGATTTGTACATTTTATTGATTTTAGAAAAAACTTTTAAGTGGACTTCACTTGAGGCCACTTTGAAACTTGAGTAACTTTGTCTTTGTCATGTTCTAAGAGTATCCTGGACTAAACAATTCTCATTTGGGCCCAAGCTGCCACCAGGGACATGACGGAAGCCTGTTGTAGTTCCAGTGATTGTGACTTCTAAAATATCATGCATTGTATTTTTAACATTGCTTCAAATCTAGTTTTGTTTCCGTGAGCTAGTATCTTTTTTCGATAATTCTGTATTTGCAGTCATAAATTTTGTTCAGACTTTGTATGTGCTTATTTGAATCATAGTCAGTTAACTATTTCAGTTTTATTTTTACATATAGCTGACGAGTACGGTGGACAGTGTTGACCAACCTTCAACAAAACACTTGCGCTGTGTATAGGTTGGCAAGTGGTATGATGTCGTAGGACAGTTGTTAGACTTGCATCGGATTTCACGTAACATCTCACCTGCTGTTTAATCTTCTTTTTCTCAGAAATTGTTCATTCACATCCTATGTCTTAACGTCAACAGCAATAGAATGAGTAAATACACAAATAGAAGTTTATAAATCATAAAATATGTACTGGGTATGTTTGATGTATGTATGCATGAGGACTTACTCTGGCGGCTTTAAGTACATCACTTAAACACTGCGCAAAACTAAATTATGTTAAAGTGGTTAAGAACAAAACATTAACACTTTAACGATGAGCGTATAATAAAAGTGACTTGGAAATCAATGTAGCTCGTTGTTAAAGTGTTAATCAGTAAGTGAACAGTGCTCAGGTAGCTAGAAGAATCACCACAGGTTTACCATGTGTGTACATACATGTATGAATGTGTGTATGTATGAATGTGTTTGGATATTTGTGTAACAGATTTAAAGACGTACTTGAAACTTCTGTAGTAGTGCAGCTATGGGCCCACAGCTGCGAGTGGGGCCAGACCAGAGTCTGGGGGCCACTCAACGCCTGATGAAGTATTGAAAGGCTTCAGAGGACCCATGTCTGTGGGCACCCAAAATTTTAAATTAAGCCTCTGAACCTCCTCCAAGACAATGATGCCAAATACTTTGTGCTGTGTCATGCTTTCTGCATAATACTGTGGTATATATTTATACATATAGCATCCAAAATAATACGTTGAATATGGCATAATACCGGTAATTTATGTGATATTATATTTAAGTCGATATGATTATGGATGTTGTTTTACTGTTGTATATCCAATATCAATGGCTGACATGCCAAAGTATCCAGAGGCATTAAGTTGTATGCTTTGACATTCTCTTGCATTAGGGTTTTTCAATCCAGCTGAACCTGTGAACCAGAACTACTTTTACAATCATCGTCATTGGTGTTGTGTGGATGTGTGTTTGCATGGCTTGTGAAAGGTATATTTGCATCACAGTTGAATGTATATTTGCATCACTTCTGAATATATATTTACAGTCACTTTGGAATGTATATTTGCATCACCTTGAAAGGTATTTAGTGTCTTGATTATATTATATGCACGCAATTATGTGTGTGGAGGCGTCATCCAAATAGTTTTCTTGGAGCAGATGTGCACAAGATTTGCTTCAATCTTCTTATAGGATTTCTGATCTGTAAGTTACTTGTCCAAGCCTTGCTCTTGCTTTCATACAACATAATACAATCTCTTTCTAAGCAATCACATCATATGCTATATACTTATATAGATATCTACTGGTAGTTACCTACATACACACTTGCATACATACGGTAGATACATACATAGACACATACATACCGGGTAGATAGAGACATAAGTAAATACATGCATAAAAACTTACATACATACATACATACATACACACAAATACAGAGAGAGACATACTACAGGCATAGATACAGTGTCTTTTGCAGTCGAGTAATACTGGCTGTCTGCCAATGATCTTATCTGCTCTACCCTAGAGCAAAATTCCTCTTAACAAAATTCCTCTTGGCATTTGGTAAATGACACTGATTTGGTTAATTGACCAATTTCCCACAAGTCTGAAGGATTCAACACTTTTAGCAGCCAATTTTAGCAGTCCCTTAAGCTAGCCCTGAGGCAGCCTTGGGTAATAAGTGTTGACTGCAATTTTCTTAGCTTTGACGTATGAGGGTCGGTGGATAGTGCTTTCCGTTGCCGTCTGAACTGCCAACGTAATTCAGTTACCCATTATACATGAATTGGAAACGGACAATTTACAGCCATGTGTAGAATGTGCCATACTGGACTTTGCAAATACAATTACTTATTTATGTAGCCCCTCTTCAAGAAAACTCATCAGAGCTGCTCCCAACCAGACTACACAAGACCATGATCAGACAGAATAGTCTTTAAACCCTTGTGATATAATGACATTGAAAGTAGAAGCTTATGATGCTGGTCCAGAATGAGGGCAGACCACTGCACAACTTCCATGTTGCATTGTGGCAGATCACCCTGTGTTGCAGAGCAAAGAGATCGTGGACACATAGATGAAATGTCAGCTCAGCGCTCCAACACCATAGAAGGCATATGATGAAGGTAAAGCTCTTCCTGGCATGTATCTATAGATACGAAGGTGGTCCTGAAGATACATATAGAAGGATCGTGTTACTGACGCTCAATGTCAACCCAACCCATCGTGACGTGTGAACTTATGCTTGTACTCATTTACAACTCGAGGATGAAGGGCTGAGTGAGCACCAGGCACGTGGTTTATTCCCGATGGAGGTCGCCAATCCAAGCACTTCATGGCTTGAATTGTCTTCACTTGACAGCATGTGCCAACGTCATATCAATGAAACCAAACAACCACCTTCTGAGTGTGGTTACATATCACTTTTGTATATATAATGAGAAAGCTTTGTGCACTCGGGGCAAAATTTATGGAACTACTCAAGCTCTTCATTTACCAGGAGCATTCAGATTTCTGGTTAAGAGGATGCTTACTTGTATATACTGGTACTATGTCTTGTTCAGCTGATGTAGAGTTTAGCTGAACGTTTGGCTGAATTTCAGGCTTCTAGCAGCCAGTGTTGTTATTGCTTGATGGGTGGTGGCTAAATTGTTGAAGGATTGGTCTGTTTTATGTAAGTTTCTACAAGAGGTCTTTGTTAAGCCATGTCATGCACATGGGAAACTCTTAAGTTGTCGGATTGTCATATGCATGTATGTACCTGTACCTATCTATATATTATATAGCACATGGTACCTATTTATAGGCCTGTAGTGCAGACCTGTTAGAGCCTTGCAAAGATGCAGTGCTTCTGCTAACAGACCTTTCAACTGGTAATTGAATAACCTTGATTGGTCGATATTTTAATGTGCTCAGATGTGACTTAGTGGAGTATCTGTTTGTTATGGGTAGTTTTGTCATATAGAATTGTACCTTAAATTCCTTCTTTTGATCAGTTTTGAGCTAATACAAAACATTACAACGTTGTCCAAGTGCTGCTCATGCAAGCTTTGTAAATCTGCATCTAGTCGTCTAATTGTCACCATGTGCAAGATATTTTAATGAGGAAAAAACTTTTCTTTGAAAGTCTCTGATTTTATTTAAACCGTCTGCTTTGTAATTTTTTTTATCGAAAGTCTGCTTTAATTTGAACAGTCTGCTTTTGTAAATATCTCACTGAAAAGTCTGTACTTTTATTTGAACGGTCTGCTTTGTAAATTTTTCTTTTAAGGTCTTTGCTATTGTTTGAATGGTCTACTTTGTAAATTTTCTTTGAAAGTCTGCTGTTATTTTAAAATTAATTTGTAAATTTTTCTGCCAATGTCGTTTATTGTTTCAACATCCTGCTATGTTTAAGAATGAAATCGGAGGGAACCAGGGACAAACCTACCTAAGTAAAGACCGAGTATTTAAACAAGCTGCATTTGTGACAACTTGTATAATTTGAATAAACGAATATTATTATTATTATTCATCTGGACTTTCTGTAATGATTTGTTCAGATATTATGCCTAAAAGAAATTTCTAGAAGTCATTTACAAGTGTCAATGTTTATTTGTGTAAATGCTTACTTTATAATTGTTTACTTGTGTAACTGGTAAACAATGTCTGGGTGATCAGTCTTCCGTGATGATCCCAGTGAAATTTAACAGTTTGTAACATGCTGTGTACATTCACTGATCGGAGGGAAATATTTGGCGTGATTAGGCGACCAAGTGGAATTGCACGTTCTGACTTTAGCTCAAAGTCTGCGGTTAAAAATGTTTGCATTTGGGTGAATTTGTTCCGTAAGTGGATTGCTGTTCAACAGTCAAAAGCTCCACTTGTCCAAGATTTATTTTATTGTGTTTACTTCATTTGATTTTATTACATAATGATAAGACCTACCCACTTCTAAAGGGAATTTTTTTTTTATACACTGTTGACTTAGCCTACCATTTGTCCATGCACTCAATTCAACATATATAGTAACTATCCATAAACTAAAGCATTTTACAAGACAAAAACACAAGAAATTTATGGAAGACCAGTTCTTTAACTAAACCTACAAGAACACAAGTTAGAATTACAATATAAATGCAGATAGTTTTCAGAACAGCAGAAAGAGAACTAGTAACATCTTAAGGAACATTGCAAAATATGTGATGCAAGTTGATTTCAGTTTTATGCCAGAAAATCACAATTTACAGGTATGCTTACAAAATCAGATCTATAAAAACCTTATAAAACATCAATCAAAAATATACTACTTGTAATTGTAAAATGTAAATTAGTCTGTATGTAGCACCCTTTAAAGGTAGCAAGTGCTCATTGGGCTCACTAAAACAATTCAATGTCATACTGAACCAACAAACCTCCATGGTTTTACCACTGTTGACGTCTTGACGATGCAAGTTGCACAACTACTACAAGCTTTGCTGAATGAAGTTTGCAAATTGGAATATGCATTTGAACACTTTAAAGATGAGCGTGTACTAAAAGCGACTGGGAAACCAATGCAACTCATTGTTAAAGTGGTAAGGTAGCCAAGTGGTTAGCCTGTGATGCAGAAAGTGTGGGTTCGAACCTCCATTGAGGTGGCTACTGTGTATGGACTTCGAGCAAATCCTTCACGCACAATTGCTCAGTGCCATCGATGTTCCGTCAAATGGTTGTGTGCACTTTTGAACTTTGGGAGGAGGGCAATATCAAATGCAGTTGATTGTAGTGTATTTTAAGATGCCATTGGAATATGTTCATATTATGCTAGAAGCAAAACTTGTTTACAATTCTTTAAAGTATACTAGGGAGGAAGATAGATCCTAACCTGCCACTAACAATTGTAATTTTTTCCTGCCAAAGGTCTAATCAAGTACTAACACGATACTCATTTAGAACTGTAATTGCTACAAGGTTCTAATGGAACAAATATTTTTAACCTGTCTTAGCAGGAATTGAACTCTCAACTTCGGTGTTGGCAGTCCTGGGTGTTAATTCTTGTACTTTATGGTTCTGTACCAATTTACAAAGTTAGATGTAATTCCGAAGTTGCTTAATCTACAGATGAAAACCTGTTACAATATATCCTGTTAATTGTTGCAGGAGAATCAGAAACAGGTTTCTTGAAAGGCATTCATCGTTAACTTGCAAGAAATTTAAATCATAAATAAGCACATACTAGTAATTGCATAGCATGATACAATATCACCAAACTTACTGGCACAGTGCCACACATTGACAATGAAGCAATATTTTAGCAATCCAATTAAAAGGTCAAAATGGTACAAAATACACAGGACTCTCCTTATAGCACAATTATAATGTGAATTCTGATACAGAGCACGTCAGTAAAATGAGATTTTAAATCTAATTCAGCCCCCCCCAACAACAAAAAAATTACCCGGTAGTAATCCAGTATCAACAACAATGTCAAAACTTGAACAAACATCCTAATCTTAAATTTGTTCAACAACAAACAACTTTTTCAAATATCCCCGTAATAAAGACAGACAATAGTCATAGTTCTTAAGTAAAGATCACTACCAACTAACACCTGGACATTTATATGACACATTTAAGACCCTTCCAAAGGCACTGAAACGTGGCTTCTTGACATATAGATGAAAATGTGTCCTGTTAAGTGATATTTGGGTCTGTAAAAGAAAATTTAGCACAACAGTTCATTTACCATACGATTAAACAAGTTCTAAAATCTTGCGAGTATTATACAAGAATACAGGTTAGAAAAGTAATAAATACAAATTAAAAATTCCGTAGACAAGCAGTTAGTTATGAGTTATAAAAAACAAATGCATTTTAGTAAAGTTGTGTGCAAACAATGCAAGAAACTATGAACGCATAAGTAAGGCAGAGTAAGAATGATCACTCAATTATTACATGCTTCTGTCAAAATAGATGTAGGAGATATGATCCTCACATGTATAATCCTCAGAGATATGATCCTCACAAGAATGATTGTCAGGCATGGTCCTCAGGGCATAGTCTTCAAAGGTATGGTTCTCAAGGGTATGGTCCTCAGAGCTATGGTATTCAAAGGTATGGTCCTCAGAGGTATGGTCCTCAGAGGGTCCTTACAGGCTGGGGTGGGACAAAAATCAATCCAACAACCATACAAGCCCTACACATAAACACGTTAATAAGTTTTGTAGTATAATAAAAGCCAGATCATACCAAATCAAGTTAATAAGTCAGATAATTTGTTTCATCTGTTCCTCGTCGGGTGAAAAGCAGCTTCTTTATGTAGCGTTCAATCAGTTTAGCATCGTATGTCGGTCGTAGATGTGCCTGCGCTGTTCCTGAACAGTTCCCTTCCAGCGTTCCTGTTCACCACGCATGCGTTGGACCTCGTGCTTGACACGCAGCATCACCCCAGTACGTAAACTCATCAGGGCTTCCTCGGTCATCTGCTCAGTGCGGGGATCCTGGCAAAACAAGTAAATGCCTATTTAACAGGGCTGTTGATTAATCGCAGTTAACGTATGCGATTAACACGTTAAATTTTTGGGCCACGGTAGCCGACTGGATAAAGCACGTCAATGTAACGTGGAGAATATGTGTTCAAGCCCCCATTCAGTTCTGGTCAGGAATGTAGGTACCCTGAGCAACTCGGTCATGCTCAGTGACATCGAAATTGGTTGTATGGTCATGTGTGTGATATCAAATACAGCTTCTATTCATTTAAGAATTACCACATGCGACCTCTGCTATTAAATTGCAAGTTGTTCTTTAAAATAACTTCACATTTTTGAACTCTACTGAGCTGAATACTGTTGAAAAATTTGCCCGTTCAGCTACTAAGAAAATAAATACTATTTAATGGTGGCCCCTAAATCTAATATCATTTGATTCTGCGCTTGCCCACAGAATCCACTCTACATCTTTCTATACTTCCTCACACTGAAGTGAGCTCATATGCTTTCTCATGCAATGGACCTGAGTAGTCTTGGAACAGTCTTCCTATACATGAACCTAATGAATGAATGAATTCAGCATGCATGGAGCACATAAAATGAATAAAATCAAACCAGGTCTCCGAATTCAGTCAGCAATGTTTGTACCAATCAGAGTTTTACGAGTTCTTTCATTCAACTGTTCTCTTTCCTCCTTTGCACATATGCACTTTTAATAAAATCTCATTCATTCACTCATTTCATTTATTCCATTGCCAACAGATATTAACAGATTCCTCGCTTCCAAACATTGAAGTCAGCTCATATGGCTTTCTCATGCAATGGACCTTCCTCTTGGAATAATCTTGCCTTCTTTACATACACCTAATATTTCATTCAATTCAACTCGGCATACATTACCTGGTAACCTAAAGTAGCACTTATTCAAATCAATTGATAGCCATGCTTATCGGAGGTGATGAAAGGTTCTATAAACGTGTTTGCATTAGATTACATTCATACACAGCATTAACATAACAATCTTCAAGATATCCACCAAAACATGAAGCCACCTCAGCCCCAGTTAATAGGAGCAAACTGTAGTACTCATTGCGTGCCAGCATCCTCAGCTCCTGGTCGGTCCTGATTGCGTTCAGGAAAGAGCTATGACCTAGCGTGGTCCAAAAAGGCTATTATGACACGTTGAAGAACATTCAGTGCGTCTGGCCCAAATGTTTGGAATGCGCTGCCCATCAATCTCCATGTTCCAGAACTTTCTATCGAAAGCGTCAGGAAGAAATTAAAGAGTTAGCTGAACACATCATCAAAGACTAAGCCGAGTTGCGGGGTATTTAGTTTTATTAACTTGCGCTCTACAAGTCTTCATATATAATAATAATAATTGTATAAATTATGGTATGTAAAATAGACTCTGAAGGCATTTCAACTGCTTACAGGAGTCAGTGGTTCGTGGGGGACTGCCTCTGGAATATTCTCCTGCGAGTGTCTTCCTCGATGGGACATGAGCGGATCGAGACAGAGCAGGAACAACATGTACAGCACGAGCAGAGAGATGACACAGATGATGAAGATGACAACCACCTGTGGATTGATTCATATCAATTACTAATTAATTTAAGATTACATTTCTTTTCTATTTGTTTATGTAATATAGAAAGGTATTTACAAAGCACTATATAATACACACAATTGTCTCACCTGTATTATTTTCAGTAATAATATTTTAAACCATTTAAAATACCAAACTTATTGCCATAATTCATACTGTTTAGGAGGAAATGGCTGTAGTATCTTAAGTATCTTTACTAAGTTTTGCAGCTATATCATGAGCTACCTAATAAAGAGACTGTGTGCTAACAACATCTCACTCTGAACTAAATTTGGCATATATATACCAATCCCTTCCTAATATCAGAATTCAAATTGCAATGAAGGATGCTACAGGGAGGTCAAATGATAGTTAAAATCAAATGTCTTAGCAGCAAGCATAAACAACAAAATTGTTATTATTACAAACCTGAATTGTTGTTGTGTTTCGTCTTTGCCACTGACAATCACATTTATCACAGAAGTGAAGCTGAGTTTCTTGAAGTGATTTGTCAACCACATTCTGGCACTTGCTACACACGAATGCAACAACATACATGGACCACCAAAATGTTTTACATGTTACAGAAAACACATACACATACATCTGTTTTATTGAACTTGCATTGTGAGTGTTTTAGAAGTTTTCTCAATGTTTGAATGCAGAAGAACACTCCATATGACATTGAGCTTTGGCTAAAATGTTAAGTACCTAACTGTTTTGCATTTCTTGGAGTGAGCTAAGAGTCCTACAAGTATGTGAAGAAGAGACATTGTGAACTCAAAGGCAGTGCCAGTCATAAAAGTAACCAGTGCAAGCCCAGGCGATTTATACCCCAAATAAATTCTCAACAGGGCAAAAATTCTGGCAGCCTTGTGGCAGGCTTTTTTACCATAGCATTTGTCCTGGCTTGCTCTCTTGTAGTGCCGCCACTGTGTGAACTGATAAACATTGGTCAAATATAAAGTTGTTAAAAGAAAATAAACTACATTTGACACAAATGTTCGATAGAATGAGTATACTAACCAACTGGCTGGATCGTGGAACGATTTTACGAACACTCTGCGAGTACTGTTCACAGGAACGAACGAAGGACAAATACATTTGCATCGAACATCTTCATACTGGGCCTAGAGAATCAAAATAAATATTTCATCATCTGGTCTCAATTAATAAAACATCAGAAAAGGCAGCGCTGCCTAATCAATCATCTCCTGAAATTGTAAAAGTGGAACTAAGTATTTGTATTGCAATGCATGTACTGTTAAAATTTTACTTAAATATTGTCTTAAATCACTCTACAAAAAGCTTATCAACCTTACTAACTGTTTAATCAGGATTCAAAACGGTGCCTTTATAAAGTTCAATTTATCACACTTTATGGTATCCTTTAAATTTGTAAAATCATTTAGGATAACGAACCATTTAATTGAACCAATCATACCTTACACTGAAAAAATGAGCAGGGTCGAAGTCAAACGTTTGCTATATAAAAACATGTACATTTATTATTTATAATTTTATCTTCATATCAGAGGTGTAGCCAGTACATGTCAAACCATTGCCTTATTGTTTCATTGTTTGTTTTAATCCTGTGATGGTTAGAGAAATAAATGATTTATTGAATAAGGTGCAATAAAAAAAGCTCAGTGTGTACGTTATACATTACGGAACTGACATACAACAAACCTCAACAGTTGTAAGACTGAGAAATGCCAAAAAAACAACGAATAAATTTATAATCCAATTCATTTTAAAAGAGATTTAAGGTCTGAAAGCAGAAATTTATTTCTATTTAATATTATCATTCGCCATTTTGTGTTTACAAACTTTGGCTCCTTGCTCTGAGATTCGCTAGACTGCGCATCAACCATGTAATTTATTTGGCGCAATATTATTTCGCCAGTTCCCGAAATTGAAGCAACTAACTTCTTTCGGTTGCATAATTAAACAAGAAAGGGCGGAATTATTTGTCTCCACTTGTACAAAGATGAGTGAAATACGCAAAAATACGGCAACTACTTTTACTATGTGTTCCCTTTATGGTTTGAGACATTGTTATTTCTATCTGGCACTGTACACAAGAACTGACACACGCTGCGATGTAGAGGCAGCTGTGGAAGAACATAGTGAGAACGGCATCGGACACCTACGGGCGATTGAATCCATTGGATAACATCTGGCGTAGAGAACGAGAGGTACCGAGTTCGAGTTCCGTAGGGCGGACATGCTTTGTAGGCTGCTATTAGCGCCGTGTATTGCAGGCTGTCTGTTCTGTTAGTAGTTGGTTAAGATTTATGTCTTTTGTCATTTGCGTTCTTGTGAATTGTTTAAATTGCATAACTGTAAACTGAACCGGTTGCGATGTATCAACTGGATTGTTTCAATAAAGGAAAAATTATTATTATATAATATTATTATTAATCCATGGTTTATGATGATGAGCAACTTAGCCTTCGAGAACTTGAATGTTTTGCTATGAGTAGTAGCACAGACTCAGGGCTGTTAAAGGCTTGGTTTTTTGTTTTTGTTTTGGTTTTAAAAAAACCAAAAAAACCAAAAATCTGCAAATTTTGGTTTTTTGTTTTTTTTTACAAATTTCAAAATTATAAATGCCAAAAATGTTGTCTCTTCAAGTCTCTTGGCAATTGTTGTATGGTCTTTGTTAACTTCGTTTTATGACATTCTACGGTTCTACTGTTCTAGTTAATTTCATTTATAGGGCCTACTTATGCATCTAATTAATTTAAGTGGCATTACGCCATTTTTATGAGTTTTATGATCCGACATAGGAAAATCTCAAAAACAAAAAACCAAAAAACCAAATAAAACCAAAAAACCAAAAAACCAACTTTTAATTTTGAAAAAACTTTGGTTTTTTGCACCTCTGAGCACAACAGGCATATACATAAATAATTACATTTTTTATAGGCTACTGTGGTAGTAGGCCTAGCCTTGAATGGAACAATATCCCCGAATCGGATTTGTGTAATCCTTAAAAATTATAACGATTTACAAATTTACATTTACTCTAAATTGTGCAATCCTAAATTGACTGGCTTCGCGTGTATACTTAACAAAGGGGTTTGAGGTTTCTGAATGACTGAAGAAGTCAGTATCAAAGCAGTGATGTAGCTGTTTAATAAATATTATAGACTTCAAAGCTAGGATATCGTAGGATTATTAGTGGGGAGCAGAATCGAAATTGCTTAAAAGTAGCTTTTATTGCAGCGCGCCTGTAGAGTTCTAATGGCATTTGCAACTACAGCTGAAGCTTAGCGTTGTATTTCTTAAACCAAACAACACATAAGGCGGAATGAAATTTGATTATGATGCCATTCTGAAGTTCACGTCAAACTCTGAGCATTGCAACTTAGAGCAACGTAACATTACGCATCTGATCTTCTGGATAGTCTAAGATGCCTGGTCGACCCGATGACTCCCACGGCAACGAATGTTTTCCACTGACCAATCCGTATATGGTGGCAAATAAATCGTAGATGACGGCAAAGTTGAAATACAATGGAATGAAATACTTCAGTCGATGGAAACATCGGCCAAGAGGCAGAGGAATCTGTAAGTAGCTGCAAATAGCACACACAGAAAACATTTAGGACATCGATAATTTACAACAAATAAACAAAACCAATTACAATGAACTGTTTGTAAAAACACTTGAAAATTAAAACAGCGTTGAAACTGGTAGCATTGTTTTATGCAAAGTTGTTACTACATAAATCCACCATTCTTAAATGCGAATATCTTTCACTCTTCATACAATAATTAAGGTTTGAGATCTGATACACTTGAGTTAGGACTACTTACCCATAACATGTACACCAACCTACATCCTTGCACATTCACCACTCCTTTTTCTGCAGCTAATTGTTTCCTGGATATTTATCAGGTATGCTGCAATTTTGGGGACCACTCACAGGCACTACTATTGATCAGGCATTTACTATTCTTTTACTATTTACTATTTTGAGATACATGTCCCCAACAGTAATATATCAGAATTCATGTTAAATTTAAGTGTGTTATACCGAGTCTTCAGTGTACGTTGTAACTGCAGGTACAACTCGGCCAGCACACAAACTTACACCTGCACAACACAACAGTCAGCACATGCTCTCGTGTATTACTACAAGTCCCTGCCTGTATCATGAGTATGACTGCCAAGCAAAAAAAATTCTCACATGTTTTCTAACAGGTTCTAACATGTTTTACGTTCTGACATAAAATCAATTCGATGAAGTAAAATAGTTGTCTATTTTAACCTTACCAAGCAATACTATGTTACTGAGGTCACTAATGTGATGGCAGAGCTATCAACCATTTAAGAAAATTAAGTAGTGTGTAAACAGATGAACAAACCCGTTTTGTGGTCCAGTCGCCCTTTGTATCATCAGAAACACAAAGCAACCAGCCTCCAAGTTGATCAGGAGTGAAGCAGCTTTCTCAAGCGTCGATATAAAACCCTACAAGTTTATCAGAAACTATAAGCCAGAGTAACTGCACCTTTATCACATTCTCTGAAAGACTGACAGAATGCATAAACACAGAACAGATCTTCTAACTTGAGTGCTGATAAAATCCAATCACCCAACAACCTAAATTTTTCTAAAGTTCACTGGAATCTGAAATGTCAACTCTAAAGGTGAAAGACTGATCAATACATCAGTAAAATAAAACAGACAACACAATGTATCTGGTAAAGGTGGAAACGGAGGACACTGCCAAGTTTTGATGTATGTAAGTTATATGAGGATTTTGAAGGAATTCCTGTCCTCGACCGGAAGTCAGTGGTGTACAATCGAGAATTTTAACAGGTTAGCAACAATTTGGGCTGTGAATAATGTTTATTTTGTGATTTAATTATTGACATAAGGGGCCGTCCATAAATGATGTCACGCTATTTTGGCCGATTTTTAACCCCCCTCGTCACACTTCGTCACAAAAAGTTAGACCCCCCTCTGAAAATGACGTCACAAAGCTCTGACCCTCCCCCTAAAACCAATTTCCATGGCAAAAAAAGTGCTCCTTTATGGGACAAATAGCGAAAGCATGAATATTTTAAAATCTAACAAATATTGAAATAATTAGAAATTTATTAATTGGTGCCCGTATAATTAAAATAATTAAAAAAAATAATTAAAATTTAATCCTCAAAATTAGTGCTGTTATTATTAAAATTAAAAGTGTTGTTAATTGTTAAATTTAATAAAATAGACCTAATCACACTACTCAGAATTAGTGCTGTGTCACACATCGTTAAAATTTCCGACCCCACTTAATTGTTAAATTTAATGACATTTATGGACGGCCCCTAATCACTCCTGCCATGCAATATCATATCAGCAAAAGATCTATATGTGACGCCAGGGGTCAAAACCCGTCGCTTGTCGCTTCCTAGATATTGAGCTAGAAGCTGAAATAGGCAGAGGGGTCAAACATATAGAATATTCCCTCCATTCAGCAGTCGCCTGTAAATTTGCCATAATTTGCAAAGTAGTAATCCGATTTTGATGCCGTTTGCTTTATTGGTGCAGAATATAGCCCTTTATTATTGATCAGCAAAATTGCAGTATGGAGGACTTTGATGACACGAACATTCCGAAACTTTTATTCGATTTTTTCACTCTATACCAATGAAAGAATCAAACGCGCATAACTTCAGTTAGAAAAAAGATATTTTCATTCTGTAAAAAGTATTTTGAAGCAAATTAATTGCAGAATATGACTGAATATAAAGTCAGAAACCGACATGTGACGGGTTTTGACCCCTTGCGTCACATATAAGATCATTCAGCTGATCAGTGAGAAATGCTAGCTTTGTCTGTACTAAATATATTCAAACCGTTGGCTGGATATGTTAACAGTTTCAGAACAGAAATTATGTGAGGTCAAGGTTTCTAAATATCTGACCATTCAGATCAGATCTCAATAGTGTTATAGACTTCTTGGCAGTTGGCCAAAAACAGGTTGGCTGTCTGGAATGTACCAGTAGTACACAGATCTAACAGGTACCATGGCCTATGGTCACGAGTCACTAAAACATGGTCTACTTCATCAGAAAGGGAATATTCCTATCTTAAAGTCCAACAGTAAAACCTGCCCTTCACACATAAAATTGACTCATGCAATTTCAGCTGCATCCACTGTAAACTGGTCCTACTTAATAAAGAGTGACAAAGAAATATCAGCCACAGAAATATCAGCCAATGATTTAACAGATTTTCCATTTCTCTTAAAATCCTGAGAACTTGCCATTGTGTAACAATCAACTACTATGGTAAGGACCAATGCAAATGCAATGATATAATAAAAAAAACCATTTCCCTGAAACTTGCTCTCCGCACAGCATTCACAGTACTAGTAATGTTAAGAAATTAAATTGCAGATTTAACTACCAGTAATGTCGGTCAAAAGTATCTCATTCACTGACTTCCGAGATACCTTCCAATGAGGAAAAGCACTTATTAATTAGGATAAAAGCAGTGAATGTAAGAAAGACAGCATCAACAAAAAGTCAGATACCATTACAATTAAAAACTCATGACAAAATAACACTTTTATGCTGAAAAAGACTTTCACAATAATGATGGTAACTTACCTTGGGGTTAATCATTGAAATGGCAAAAACTGTACCAAAGGCAACCAGCGACAAACTAAGTCTGCAGATGCTGTAAAATACACAGAAATAACAGTCGTAACTGATCAACAACGGATATGTGCCAATAACAGCATATAAGAGATTTGAAAAAACAGAACCATAGGGTGGCAATGAGTCGTAACTGATAAACAACTTATTATAAATCATAGCATTATACGAGATTTAAAAAAAACAGCATAGGGTGGCAATGGCGATCAACTGGTAAATTATGTTTCGAAACTTATCCCAGGATTTAAAACCCAATGCCTTGATGAAGGCATCAACAACGGAAATGGAAATACGTCAGTGAACTGCTGCTATTTTAGATTTTACAATTTACCTGTAAGCCCTATGATTGAATCTAAAACATAGCATATGACTGTAATAAAAATGCAATTACTTAACCTTACCTTATGAAAACCTAACATAATCAATGTTAAAGGCATACTGTGTAAGAAAGAAAAGGGACAACTTACCACTGGCTGTTGACAAAGGAACATCGACTGACAACATGAAGTCTACCCATGTACGACGATATCTTCTCAGGACCAAACATCGACTCAACCCAACCAATCACTGCAACCAAAGAATAAACTACAACCATAACCCTTGTCTTTGCAATTGATTTATTTTGACACATTAAATTTACAAACACAATCATATCACTGGACAGTTTAACATTCAGTGGCACAAAGTAAACATTCAACTTATCAGAGTAGCAAATATATTTAATTTGGGTCTTGGAAAATGGAACAATGGCACTAAAACGACTTCAGCAGTTATAAAATATCATTGTCTGGGCATTGTCAATCAAGTCAAATTGTGCAACTCTAGATCATCATGCACATTCGTAACCTTTGTCGACTGTGCCCAGTACTTGATTAATATACATGACCACCTATACAATAGCCACCTCAATTTTTCACTCCAAACTCTGGTTTAGCTTGGATTTTTGCAAATAGAATAGCTAAAAAAAGTTACAGCATTATGAAATGACGGCATCTTTGCTACCACTGAGCACGTAAAACAGCTGTTAATGCTTTCATGGACAAAAGAACAATTTGATAAGTATTGTTATTAGAGCATTGTATTGTTTTAACATACGTGTGTGCTGTAACGCAGCTCCCATGGTCAGAAATGAGACAGTTATGCTGACCATAATGAAGAGTTCGATGAGAGTAGCAATCCAGTCATAACTGGGATACAGCTGATGAATTATCTACAAAGAGAAAGCAATGCTTCTGCAACAACCTTGTCCCTCCCGTTTCGATCTGTGAGAGCTCTGCTACCCTGCCCTGGGTGTCTGGGCCACAGCTCCCTCTGCTCTACTGAGCAGGACATGCTCCTTGGCCTTTTCGCCCATACATATACTAGGCAGAATCGCACCTTCTCAGTCGTTGGCCCTCGGTCTGGAACGAGCTACCCTACCGTTTGCTTCCCAGGGTCCACTCTGATACATTCTATTCCAACCTCAAAACTGTCCTTTCTAGCCATGCTGGGATTGGGAGTATTTCTGAGTAGTAACATTCATTGCCCTTGATCTCTGTAATTAATTAAGGAATCTAGCCAGCACCACATCATAATTAGTCTTTTTCAGATGCATCGTATTGCTTACATTTAAACCAAGTGAAAGTTAATGATCACTTCATTCTAATTTACGGTCTATCTAGTAGAAATTATGGTTAAACATTACAGATACCTGCGTCAGAGGAAGAGTAGAAATTTCACCATTTTCCTCAGCACTGGCAAATAGAAGACAAATCCATTTACATAATATGAACATTTTTAGATCGGCTGAACTGTCAACAGGTTTTACAAATTCTCCTATTATGGCAACAGGACAAACATAACCTAATATTCAAGAAAGAAATTATGAAAGGAATCACAGCTGGTGTCCAAACACACTCGATCTTCTACAGCTCCTGCTGCTTCTACCACAGTTCTGAATGTACCGTTATGTATGTATGAATATGGCCATTTATATAGCACCTTACAAACACCTCACATATAAGATACAAGTCATATGGTGCTCTCTGTCATTCAGCACTGCTCTAATTCTCAGTCAGGCATTTATTCATCCTGGAATGCATTGATAACTGCAACTCCAATCTCCATTTTGGCAAGCCTACCAAATTGTGTAATGTGCTTTCTAGTCCATTGCCTCATCTGAGAAGCAGCCAAAATAGTCCAAATTCTCTCAATAATCAATCAATGAATATAAACTTGACATCATACTTAAATTCAGCAAACATTGACTCAATCAATGGACATTCTGACTCGCGCTGTGCCTCAAACAAAGTGTTTGGCACTTGGGGGCACATATCGTCTGTGGCTGGTCCAAAGCTTTGGAATTCAATGCCCAGCTTTGTGCCTTCTGCTAGTTCTCTATCAGTCAAAACACCCACACTTAACACTCATCTGTTTCAGCCTGTTTACCCTTCATAGCCTCACTTCTCGTTTTTCTAACTTATTGGATTTCAATCTGGCTTTTCTGATGGACTTTGACTACAGTTTCACTTGAAGCAAACATGCCTAATGCTTTATCATAATGGTGTTACAGCAGTCATTAGATTAGATTACAGCAAGACATAAATCCCCAGATTCCCTTAATTAAGTAGCTAACGAAGAAAAGAAAGTAGTACCTTTCTAACGAGAGGTTGTGAGCACAGACGAGTTTGCTCGCCTTATCTGAGTCAGAAACATAGTGCAGGGAGTTGTTATGGTGTGGATCGTACATGAAGCATGTATTCCTTTGAGGTACAATGTCGAGCACAGCCCAGCACCTGAAAATACACCACAACACATCTTACAAGATTTATTAGATATTTCAAGTTATCCTAAAATTGACATGGAACTTAAGCATAATTCAATTACTTTTATAAACTTCCAATCATATTTATGATAATAAAAGCTTCATTGGTGACATCACAAGTATGAAAAACAATCTTAAGTGGAGTTGGATACATTTACAATTCTTCTAAACATTTCAGTTAGTTCCAAAGAATGAAAATTATTGTGATGTCATGTATATAATCATAAAACATACAGAATCTTCTTGCCTAAGTTCCAAAAATTTGCAATGAATATTGCAAAATGTGCACATATATTTACAAAAATGTGCAATGGTTTCCCTGATGACGTAGCCAAAACACAAATTTCCATTTGCTCTAATTGGCAATACTCCTAAACAAAGCCCCGATTACTTTCCCATTGAATTTAATTTACATGACAGAATAATAATCATTCAGAAACCTAAATGCAAAGTTAACATCGCTAGCTTACAGAAATTCCCAAATATAAGAAAGAATTAAGCTCACCAGAGTATATTTAACAAGGTACAGGTTAGTAGTCCTAGATTAACTGCCCGTCTATAACCACGAATCTGTAACAACAGATAAAACCTAATTACTGATTAATTTTGTTTTATAATTTATAACAATATTAAAACTCACCTTATTGCTGGAATTCATAGAATATGATAAAATCGGGTAAAATCAAGATAATGGCATATTCACTCCATGCCTTCATCAGCAATAGTTATTAGCTGTTTAAGAGTTAGTTTCAGCTAAGGTTTACAGATAATAAAGATCAGTCAACAATAGCTCGAACTTTTCATCTGGTTCATAAACCAAAAGAAAAATATGTACAACAGAAGATTCATTAGTTAACCTTCTCTTTAACTAGACACAACACTATCCTAATAACTATTTTACTACTAATCCTCATACTTTTATGTCTAGGGTGTCTAAGTAGGAATAAGTGGCAAACCTGGTACTCATAAGGTTGAATTTTTGAATACAAGAAAGGCATAACATTGACGGAGCTGCGTCTGGAGGCATACCGAAGCACGATGGACATGAACCGTAGAAGACCGTCGGGTCCAGACGGCCAAAGAAGATCGAGGAAACGGGTTGGATGGACTCGAGAAGCCGTCGAAAGCGACGTCAATGCCCAGATCCAAGCGCATTTGGAGCTGTTGCTGATGACCCAGTGGGAGGAGCTACGTCGATGGCAGCGTGAATTGGAGAACAAGATTGACCGACAGTTTCAAGAGCTACGAGGTCGTACGACGACGAATGTAGAACCAGGCCGATACGTTCGCCCGGGATACCGCAACCCAGAACCGGGCCGAGATATTCGCCCTTAGACGGCAACGCCAGAAACCAGAAGTCTTTGAGATGGGCGGTAACCTGTTTCAACTGTGGCCAGCCCGGCCACATCGGTCGCAACTATCGCCAGTCACGCCGGACTCGTAAACGACCGAATGGGACTGGGACGACTAGGACGACTGGGTTTGGAGATCCCTAGTTCTTTTCGGGTGTCCGAACAGATTACCGACCCACAACGCTTGGCATGGATTGGTTACGAGAACACCGCTGCCGCCTAGGTTTTGGGACAGGAACCCTGTTCATTGGCCGTCAACGTATTTCAACGTATTTCCTTCGTGAGGGGTAATGGAGCCGTATGGTGCCGGCGTGTAATTGTCGCCGAAGAGGTCGTAGTTTCGCCTAAATGTCAGTACGATATTCCTTGAAGAACTTATGCGGAGATTTTTCGTCAGTTGCGACGGCCTTGATGACGGAGACCCAACCGGTAGTCCATATCGCGCGGGTCGTAGTAGGCGATGACGTGGACACGACCCACTTGTATTGTATTGCAAGCTGTCTGTTCTGTTAGTAGTTAAGATATCAATTGCATAACATGTAAATGTACAGCGCAGTGCGTTTGTCAGGCGCTTATTAAAGAAAAGATATTATTATTATTATTATTATACTTTGAGGTAGTAAACTTAACTGAGGATCCTGTTAAGCTAGATAAGGACCAACTGCTGGGAGGTTTGCATCTTGTTGAGATTAAGCATCGGGAGACACGAGATGAAGGTAAGGAGCAGGTTGGTCAGTCGGTTTCCCCGGCGATTAAGGGACGTACGTTCGTTCCTGGGACTTTATTCGTATTATCGCAGGTTTATCCGTAACTTTTCAGTCCTGGCTGCCCCCTTGGTTGAGCTCACAAAGAAGGGTAGAGCGTTCGTGTGGAACGACATCTGTTGGTTTTCGAGCTCTTAAAGAACGCCCTTGTCGCCCACTCCCATTTTGGCCTTGCCCAAGGACGAGGGTACGTACGTGTTGGATTGCGATGCCTGTGATTTGGAAAACGGGGCCATATTGTCCCAGAGGATAGACTGGGAGGAACGCGAGCTTGCCTACGGGAGCCGCTTGTCGTCCACGGCGGAAAGAATTACTGTGTCACACGGAAGGAACTGCTGGTCAGTGTATACTTTACAAAGTTATATCGCCAGTATTTGTTAGGTCGCCCGTTCATACTGAGGACTGATCACGCCGCCTTTCAGTGGCTCCAGCGTACTCCGGAATCCATCGGCCAACAAGGGCGAAGGCTGGAACGGTTAGCCGAGTTCGAATTTCAGGTGTTGCATCGGCGCGGAAAGAGAAACGGGAACGCGGATGCCCTTTACTGTCGACCATGCCGCCAGTGCGGCTTGGAAGTTGTAGGAACAGTAGCTGATGTCACGTTGACGGCGGGAGGTTCGCCGACGAGTGCCGAGCCCGACTCGTTGGAAGATATAACGAGCGCCGAAAGGAAGATCCGGACCTTCGGGTAGTGTGCCTGTGGCAAGAGGACGGTGCGCAGGTCCCAGCCTTAGTAGACATTCTGCGAGAAAATGCCGCCGTAAAAACCTACTGGTATCAGAGGGATCAGCTGTATTTGCGAGAGCGAATTATTTATCGGAAGACATCAGATGGTGTTGAGCAGTTGGTAGTGCCCCGGGCTTTGAGGGACGAATATCTCAAGCTCGCCCATACAGGGTTAACGGGAGGCCATCTGGGAGTCAGAACGACTAGGGAACAAGTAAGGCGCCGGGCATATCAGTACTTTATTACGCCCTATTGGGTTGGTTGGTCCCGGGACGTGAAGCATTTCTGCCAGCGCTATTCCCGTGTAACAATAAAAAATATGACCACATTAGTATTGTATTGTATTGTATTGTATTTAGAAATTTATAAAGCGCTTCTCACAGTAATACCCAATCAGAAGAACATTAGTATTATAAAACACCATTGTTTGGTCACTTGGGACGTCTCCATTCAATTATTACGTCATATAGTCTTCTGAAGCTACTCTGTTCTCACGCAGGTTTTAATCCAAGCACCTCAGGGTGAGAATTGCCGGTGGGTCTGGGTTCAGCCCCCAGTCTTTCTTGGGACCCCACATTAGTTTTTATTGCACACCCAAACTCCACATGGATCAAAGTCTGACCCCCTCACGTTATTTTTCTAGAATTCTCATACTGAATTACCTATTATACACATGTAACATGTATTTAAGGTACTTCACATTTAACATGTGTATAAAAGAGACTTCAGTATGTAACATGTTCAAACACCACAACTCCTCGGACTTAGGTTACCGTACTCCCAAAATTTTGGAATGGAAGTCAGCTTATAGTAAGTAGGCCTATACGAAGTTTTCGGACTGGGGGTTACTATCGTACCTAAATTTTTCAGACTAGAAGTTCCTGTACTCTTACTAACAGTATAACCCGTACATATAACATGCCTTTTAAGTGAAGTATGAACTTGGCATTTGCCTTATGATTGTTGAAACTATTAGTAAACGATCATTATTGTGTGATTGGTCTCTTGGGGCATTAATAATTATTATTATCACCTGACTCTAGATCCTTGGTTTTAATCATCAAAGAGTGTCAATAAATGCCAGACGTAGGTTTGAAAAATCAGATCGCTTCATCCAATGAACAGTACCAATTCCTGTTGCTGCGTTGAAGAAATGTATAAAACAGTCAAAAGACGCAGCCAACTACTGCTGTCTTACATACAAATAACTCGGAATGCGGTCACGGTTCGGTGCTATTCGGAAGTGGCTAGAGCTTAATGATTAAGGTGTGGTAGCATCCTCGTGATGCTATTATGCCGTACCAAACTACGACTAACCAAGCTCGCAATGTGCACCAGGAATCCTACGTGGGCTTCGCCATTGTGCTGGCTTGATTACAGATCGACGCATTCGGCATCTTTCGTTCTTGTTTCTAAATACAATACTGGACTCTGTGAACAGAGCTACAAAATTCTATGACAGTTGCAGAGCGGAACTTGAATTACACAAGAAGCTTATACTCACGGGCAGCATTAGATTTTCAAGCTCGCAAAACCTTGGTGGTATATTTATGTAGCGGTCGGGATCCTTGGAAGGAAATTCCTACGCACAAGAGGCTGCATATGTGTATATTTCTGCAATGACTATAAGGGCATTTGTCAGTAGAACTTTCAACAAATTTGTCCGTCGAAAACCATCAGAGACGGGTTCTAAAACGTAATTCCAAAGGACGTCTCACTCGGTTTCTTTCTTATAAATCACACTTCTTATAATGCTGTCTAGAATCCAAAAATACACGTCGTAATGAAGTTTCGTGTGGCTTATGTAGCAGACCAGCCGGGTTCATTGAGTGTTAGCCGTGGTCATTGAATACCGATGTCCCCTTTGCTATATGCGTAGTAAGTCCCGCTTGCTATATGTCTGGTATGTCCCCTTTGCAATGTGTCTAGTGACTAGTATGTCCCCTTGGCTATATGACTAGTATGTCCCCCTTTGCTATATGTCTAGTGTGTCCCCTTTAATATGTTTCAACTAAGTTTCCCCTGTTATGTGTGTAGTATGTCCCCGGGAACTTATCCACAGTAGCCTACACTGAGAGGGTATATAAAAGATTTGTTTACCTTCAGTTAGAGAGTATGTGAAGATGATAAGAAAAGTGAAGTAACGAGGATAGCAGGGATAGCAAGGATAGTAGTGTAGTAGTGTAGAAGAGTAAGAGCGGTCGAAGAGAGTTGTTCAGCATTAATGTAGGGCCTACAGTATGTTCTCGACGTTAATAGTAAGAGTTTGAACTGTTGAAACGTCTTGTGTCGTCTTCTCATCGAGGCAGTCATTCACTGACTGCACATCAGCGGGTGTGGCAAGAAGAAAAACATTTGCCCGAACGGAAAGGTCGAACATCGCGGACATAAGAAGCGAGGATTCCGACTCGATATCCTGTGGTACCAGACGACAAAGTAGAGAGAGACGGATCCACCCCAAGCAGATCACTGTCGAACCTCGAAAGAACTGCTCCGGGCTTTGCCACATCTTGACCCCAGAAGAGACGTGAAGCGGGGTTCGCCCATCGACGTATCTTGGGTGGACACAGCATAGCACAGCTGACGTTGAACTGTTACGTGAAGCCTGCGCCTACCGAAGTTTCTGCCATGCATGACGTCAGGCAGAGCTCATTAACATAATAGGCTCTGTGTCCATCCAATCAATGACCTCATATAAATAACGCATCCAATAAACGTCGATGATAAGATTATATATAGCTAGCCGTTTGCGTGCCTGTGATGTCATACATGGCAAACGCCTAGGCTTCAGCTTGAATCTCTTATGTCGTAACCACCTAATAATTATACGTCGATGGGTTCGCCACAACTTTGGTACCAGAAGTGGGGTATCATTACGAGAGTGCAACAACTGAGTCGCTACAACTTTCGCAACTGAAGCGGGGTTCAGACGATATCCGAGCACCGAACAGTCAACGCCTGATTGCCAAAGACGATTCCGATGGGAGACGAGGATGACACCGTGATCTACCCGTTCCCAAGCTTTGCTGGTGGGCCGGCCGAGAATTTAACGCCTGCGCGACGTATGATGGAGACGCAGCCGGGTCGCATATTACGAAAGTACACATGGAAATTGATCCAGGGGAGTCTTGCGACCAATCAGAAGCCGCCATGTCAGTAATAACATTCACTGCGTCATGAATACTCATTAGCTATTCGCCTTGCTTAAATCGGTAAACAGTGAACTCCAGTTTGTAAAACCAGTTCGAATTAAAATTGATAAATTGCGAAATGGCCGATTATAATTATGAAAACTTTGCCTGCCGATAATCAATAATTATAGGCTATCGGAGCTCACTGGCGACTACTCTGACGTGGAAAGTCATTATAAAGCGGTCTTTCACATAGCTTTCTCTGAGATGCCGCTATTGTGTCCACCGAGACAGCACTACTACTACTACTATTCCTTTATTTCACAAACTCGTTGACACAAACGCAACAAGACTACAAAATCAACAGTTTCGAAATAGATTAGACAAAAAATAATAGTCAAATAGATAAGAGGGTTAGAAATGTATTAATGACTGAGATCAATTACTAAAGAAAATGATTGTTTAGCCTAATACACCATAAAGTACACCAGGTATGAAATTTCGATCATCCCTTGCCGGCAAAGTGAAATCATGAGGACGGGGTCGCAGATTATAATGACGAGTAATTATTGGCGGAAACAGTGAGCGTAACACATGGAAATCGTTCCTTATCACTGCCTTTAGTAGACTGGCGTCAGCATCACACACCAGCTTATCGATATCCGGTGAATTAGGAGGAAGATATCCAGCATGCTTGATTCGCCGCAGAAGTCTCTAGGGCTACCATACAAACCACGACATTTGCCTTGTCACATAAATATTTAATTGTGCCACTTAACGATTTGATTGTATTATTCTAATTTTAAATTTCACTCTACACGTGAATACTATACAAAGTTTACGACTGTCGTTGGAAGTTCGAAGGTGACCTTACCGTGTGCCACATTACCCTTCGCACTTTCTGTCTCTGGCTAGACTGCCGTTAGGCTACAGGCAGATGAATATTCGTGATTATTCATTAGGCAAATTCACACTTATCCTCTGATTGGTTGCGAGACTCCCTTGGATCAATTTCCATGTGTACTTTCGTAATATGCAGCCGGGTCGAGACCGCCTGCTGGATGGAAGTTATCGGTTTCGAGGACCCGAGGCCGATGGAGTCAATTGACCGGAGAAGATCGTCGGATGCTGCCCACCGGGAAGTGACGATACCGAAGTTGCTGGAAGGTGTCGGTGGCCTGTTGAGAAACCAGTTGATGAAGATGAAACCGGGCCTCTTTCACGGGACAGGGTCGCTGGAGTCGTTTCTGGCTCAGTTTGAGGTGTGTTCAAGGCATAACTAATGGACCACCTCAGACAAGGCCGATTTCCTGCGCTGCTCACTGAATAAAGCCCCAACTAAGCTGCTTTGGGACTTCGCAGCCCAGCCGAACGCGACCTAGGAACAGTTATTGAGATACCTGCGTCAACGCTATGGGACGAAAGGCCAAGCCGAGACCTTCCGGACGCAACTTTACTACCGGCGCAAGCGTGCTGGAGACAACCTAAGCGACCTTCTGCATGAGATTCGCCGGCTGGTTGTTCTTGCCTATCCGGTCCCTGCCATTGAGACTATGGAGATCAACGCCAAAATGCATTCATGGAGGCGATGAAGGATCGGCAGCTGTCGCTCAGGGTACGCCAGCGGGAACCGAAGTCGCTTTACGGACCCTAACGGACGGAGCTGCGTCTGGAGGCATACCGAAGCACGATGGACATGAACCGTAGAAGACCGTCGGGTCCAGACGGCCAAAGAAGATCGAGGAAACGGGTTGGATGGACTCGAGAAGCCGTCGAAAGCGACGTCAATGCCCAGATCCAAGCGCATTTGGAGCTGTTGCTGATGACCCAGTGGGAGGAGCTACGTCGATGGCAGCGTGAATTGGAGAACAAGATTGACCGACAGTTTCAAGAGCTACGAGGTCGTACGACGACGAATGTAGAACCAGGCCGATACGTTCGCCCGGGATACCGCAACCCAGAACCGGGCCGAGATATTCGCCCTTAGACGGCAACGCCAGAAACCAGAAGTCTTTGAGATGGGCGGTAACCTGTTTCAACTGTGGCCAGCCCGGCCACATCGGTCGCAACTATCGCCAGTCACGCCGGACTCGTAAACGACCGAATGGGACTGGGACGACTAGGACGACTGGGTTTGGAGATCCCTAGTTCTTTTCGGGTGTCCGAACAGATTACCGACCCACAACGCTTGGCATGGATTGGTTACGAGAACACCGCTGCCGCCTAGGTTTTGGGACAGGAACCCTGTTCATTGGCCGTCAACGTATTTCAACGTATTTCCTTCGTGAGGGGTAATGGAGCCGTATGGTGCCGGCGTGTAATTGTCGCCGAAGAGGTCGTAGTTTCGCCTAAATGTCAGTACGATATTCCTTGAAGAACTTATGCGGAGATTTTTCGTCAGTTGCGACGGCCTTGATGACGGAGACCCAACCGGTAGTCCATATCGCGCGGGTCGTAGTAGGCGATGACGTGGACACGACCCACTTGTATTGTATTGCAAGCTGTCTGTTCTGTTAGTAGTTAAGATATCAATTGCATAACATGTAAATGTACAGCGCAGTGCGTTTGTCAGGCGCTTATTAAAGAAAAGATATTATTATTATTATTATTATACTTTGAGGTAGTAAACTTAACTGAGGATCCTGTTAAGCTAGATAAGGACCAACTGCTGGGAGGTTTGCATCTTGTTGAGATTAAGCATCGGGAGACACGAGATGAAGGTAAGGAGCAGGTTGGTCAGTCGGTTTCCCCGGCGATTAAGGGACGTACGTTCGTTCCTGGGACTTTATTCGTATTATCGCAGGTTTATCCGTAACTTTTCAGTCCTGGCTGCCCCCTTGGTTGAGCTCACAAAGAAGGGTAGAGCGTTCGTGTGGAACGACATCTGTTGGTTTTCGAGCTCTTAAAGAACGCCCTTGTCGCCCACTCCCATTTTGGCCTTGCCCAAGGACGAGGGTACGTACGTGTTGGATTGCGATGCCTGTGATTTGGAAAACGGGGCCATATTGTCCCAGAGGATAGACTGGGAGGAACGCGAGCTTGCCTACGGGAGCCGCTTGTCGTCCACGGCGGAAAGAATTACTGTGTCACACGGAAGGAACTGCTGGTCAGTGTATACTTTACAAAGTTATATCGCCAGTATTTGTTAGGTCGCCCGTTCATACTGAGGACTGATCACGCCGCCTTTCAGTGGCTCCAGCGTACTCCGGAATCCATCGGCCAACAAGGGCGAAGGCTGGAACGGTTAGCCGAGTTCGAATTTCAGGTGTTGCATCGGCGCGGAAAGAGAAACGGGAACGCGGATGCCCTTTACTGTCGACCATGCCGCCAGTGCGGCTTGGAAGCAGCAGGGCAAAAATTCTGGCAGCCTTGTGGCAGGCGTTTTTACCAGAGCATTTGTCCTGGCTTGCCCTCCTCTAGCACCGCCACTGTGTGAACTGATAAACGTTGGTCAGATATAAAGTTGTTAGAAGAAAGTAAACTACATTTGACACAAGTGTTCGATAGAATGAGTATACTAACCAACTGGCTGGATCGTGGAACGATTTTACGAACACTCTGCGAGTACTGTTCACAGGAACGAACGAAGGACAAATGCATTTGCATCGAACATCTTCATACTGGGCCTAGAGAATCAAAATAAATATTTCATCATCTGGTCTCAATTAATAAAACATCAGAAATGGCAGCGCTGCCTAATCAATCATCTCCTGAAATTGTAAAACTGGATCTAAGTATTTGTACTGCAATGCATGTACTGTTAAAATTTTACTTAAATATTGCCTTAAATCACTCTACAAAAAGCTTACCAACCTTACTAACTTTTTAATCAGGATTCTAAACGGTGCTTTATAAAGTTCAATTTATCACACTTTATGGTATCCTTTACATTTGTAAAATCATTTAGGATAACGAACCATTTCATTGAACCAATCATACCTTACACTGAAAAAATGAGCAGAGTCGAAGTCAAACGTTAGCTATATAAAAACATGTACATTTATTATTTATCGTTTTATCTTCATATCAGAAGTTATTGTTTCATTGTTCGCTTTTATTTTCTGATGGTTAGAGAAATAAATGATTTATTGATTGAGGTGCAATAAAAAACGCACAGTGTGTACGGAACCGTCCGGACGGTACCGTTATTTCTTTTCTACGGTACCGTCCGCAAATAATCTATGGGCGATTGCACATATCTATGGCGTGTACATCCGGTTGAAATAAATATTGGCAAAAGCCTGTCACGTGAACTTGTTGTCTTCCCGTCGAATTTTTATATGGCGGACAACTTGAGGGTCGATTAGGGCCAGGTTAGTATTCGTGTGGTCGTTTTGTGTCAAATTAGGCGTGAGGGTCGGTTAGGGTCAGGGTTAGGGTTAGTTTCGTTAATCCCTTAACTACTGCGCTATTGATGGTTCGGCTTTCACGCCATAGATATGTGCAATCGCCCATAGATTATTTGCGGACGGTTCCGTAGAAAAGAAATTACGGCACCGTCCGGACGGTTCCGTAGCCAGTGCCATAAAAAAGCTCGGTGCGTACGTTATACATTACGGAACTGAAATACAACAAACCTCAACAGTTGCAAGGCTGAGAAATGCCCAGAAAACAAAGCATAAATGTATAATCCAATTCATTTTAAAAGAGATTTTTAAGGTCTGAAAGCAGAAATTTATTTATATTTAATATTATCATTCGCCATTTGTGTTTACAAACTTTGGCTCCTTGCTCTGAGATTCGCTAGACTGCGCACCAACCATGTAACTTATTTGGCGCAAAATATTTCGCCAGTTCCCGAAATTGAACTTCAAAGCAACTAACTTATATCGGTTGCAAAAGTGAACAAAAGCGACGGCATAATTTGTATCCATTTGTACGAAACAAACATGAGCGAAATACGCAAATACGGCAACCACTTTTTATGATGTGCTACATTTATGGTTTGAGACATTACTTTAGTATTATTTCCATCCGTCACTGTACACAGCAACTTAACCTTCGAGAACTTGAATGTTTGGCTTATAGGAGTAGTAGCCTTGATTAGAACAATCTCCCCGAATCGGCTTTTGTTTAATCCTTAAAAATTATAGCGATTTACAATTTTACATTTACTCTAAATTGTGCAATCCCAAATTCATTGGCTTCGCGTTCATCCTTAATGTAATGTAATGTAATGTAATGTAACTAGACATTTATATGGCGCCACTTTGAGTCTCACAGAAACTCTCAAACACAGGTCTTTGAGGTTTCTGAATGACTGAAGAAGTGTGTGTAATGTTTATTTTTCGGTGTCAAAGCAATGATGTAACTGTCTAATACAGATTTCAAGGCTATCATTATTAGTGGCCAGCAGAACAGGAATTGCTTAAAAGTAGCATTGATTGCAGCGCGTTTGTAGATCTTTCTACGTACTTACTTAATGTCATCATCTACAGTGCGACCACTGCTTGGGATTCTTCCCAAGATCTTGGGATTTGGGGATCCAACTTGGGATCTGGGGATTTTGCCTAGTAATCTTGGGATTTTTCAAAGGTCTACAAACTAGTTTTTACCGTACTTTGGAACAGCGGCAGCAATTCAGATTAAAAAGACTCGCTCAGTCTGAAAGACGTTTATTATTATTACTTGTAAACATCGTAAGTTCAATGTTATGCTCCGGTTTTTCTTTGCCAGTTCTTAGCTATCAAAGCTTGGAATAACGTGTGATTATTAGTCCTGCCTGGCATTAAAAGGGTTGTGTCATTGAATATACTGGGCATTGAGATTACCGAAAAGTTCGGTTTTTCCCCGTATGTTCAAAGACTTTGCATTCGGGCCAAGCAATCTCTTTATGCCCATCGTATTTTGATCTCACATGGGCTTTCTTATCAGGCTTCATGATGTGGTCAGGGCCTACCACTATCAACCGCATGCTATACTGTTCCCAACAGTATGGTGGGGCTTCGCCAGTAAGCAGGAACTTGACTCTCTGAGCGCGCTGGTCCGCAAGTTGGTACGCCTTGGTTTCCTACCTAAATCTTTCCCCACCTTTGAGGAGCTTTGCAAAAAAGCTGATAAAGACCTCTTTAGAAACATCTTAACAAATACTAGCCACACCCTCCACGACCTTCTCCCCTGTCAATTGCACTGGTCATGACCTGCGCCCACGCTCACATAACCGTGTTCTCCCTAGATTTGATTCCCTTACCAGGCGTGGCTTCTTAGCTAGGATGTTGTACAGTTAGACATATGTTTTGTAGTTGACTTAATTTTCCTCTAATTATCGTTTTCTGTGTACATAAATTATTTCTGACTTTGTATGTAAAGCGCTGAGCGTTTGCTTGCGTTTAATAAAGAACATTCTTACTTACTTACTTATTAAAAGTTAAAACGCATTTCATATTAAATTTCATCACAACTTTTCCTTTTCAGTAACTTGGGATTTCTTTGTACACTTTTGGCCAATCTTGGGATTTTATGGCAAGAGCTTGTGATTTCTGAAAATGGAGAGTGGTCGCACCGATCATCTAGCCTATTAAATGTCTGTGTTGCGGCACTGAATAAGTCTTGTTATAAAACGTAATATTTCTGATTTTCCTTCACAAAAATCACTTAATGTTCGGCAGAACGGATTCTAACATCTTTCTGTGTTGCTTTTCTTTGCAGAGAAACGTGTAGATTGAATATTGGCTTATTCTTATTATAATGTGACCTTGATAGTTGAGATATGCATGCAACCTGAACCTTTTTATATATCCGGTCGGAAAATAGTCAGCATTTGGCATGATTATGGATTAAGAGGTAAAGTCGTAGCTTTACGTTGCTAAATTATTTGATGTTGTCACTGTAAAATGGAAGCTGGATTGATGAAAGAAATTGTTTCCCTAAATGGAAGTGGGATTGATGAAAACGTTCCTGTGTTCAAAATTGAAGTTGGATCGATCGAAATAATTTTTCCCGTAAATAGAAGCTGGATGGATGAAATTAAGTTTTGGATTCAATAGAAACCGGATTGATGAAAATAATTGTTTCCGTAATTAGAAGCTGGATCCATGAGAATATATCTTTGCTTAAATAAAAGTTCCATTGATGAAAAACTATTTTCTTTCACGAAATAGAAGTTGGATTGATAAAAGTAATTTTTTCAAATTAAATAGAAGTTGGATTGATGAAAAAATTTCTTAATGAAATGGTAGGTGGATTGATGCTAGTTAACATGCACATAGGCAGACTTCTTACTTACCAACGTCATGTACAGCATTGAAGACATTAGAATAATTTAGCAACGTAAACTACGAACTTTACCGATTAAGATTATGATTACTTAAGATATGATTAAGCGTATGGATGACAGTTTAGATAATCACAGTAATGTTGCGATGGTTATCAGTGCAGAAATGTTAATATGCCTCAGTTGTTTTCCGTAGCACAGAACAGAACAGAAAGCTAGAATATTCGAACAGTCACTGCATGCAACATAATGGCAGAATTTTATTTGATGGCATTTTGAATGAGCATGTATCTTTATGCATGAAAAATGTTTAAAGTCTTATGAAGCCTGTGGCTAAGCATGCCGCAGTTGCACAATTCTGTGTGACTTTGTGCTCATGAAAGTGTTTAATAATAATACAGGTAGTGGTTGCTGAATAGGGTAGGATGAATGGACTATTCCTTTCGTTGAACCATTAGGGATCGTCCATTTAGGACCGCCACAATAATGGGAGTGAAGGGTCGTCAAAATACAGACAGATGGGACAAGAGGGGGGGCTATGCCAAATGTAGACTTCAATATTCTAGACTTCATGCTAAATGCATCTTTGCCTGCTGACTCTTTAAGGATTGCTTTGCTGACTCCAACATACCTACTCACTTCCAAGTGAAGCTGGGGTTAACCCTCGGGCTACCAAGGGGTGGTTGCCACCCCCTAGGTTTTTTTCTGATCTCAAACTTTTTCCGTATGGAATAAAAAATTTGACCTTTTAGGTAGCTGTAGGGGTTCATTTACACACGTTTTGAGGTAAAATGTGAGATGATATCTCACACCGTTCAAAAGTTATAGCCAATATACCCGAGGTACCAGGGGGGTGGATACCACCCCCTAGATTTTCGACTATATCTTATCCGTCATTTAATATTAAGAGACACAAATTTTACCATTCTATAGAGGGAATGTGGGGCTACATTTCTATGGTCACTGAGTTGACCTGAGACAACCGGAAGTGCTCAAAATAAATAATAATACGCGTAATATGTGTGAAAAATGGCTGAATGGAAGCACTCCCCTTAGTTTTTTGTCTGTAGCATATTCATTTGTCTTCCTGGAAAAGAAACAAAGATACCATTCTTTAGAGGGAATGTAGGGCTTCATTTGCATACCTACATCTTTGTCTTTTGAATACCGGAAGTGATCAAAATAAATAATAATACGCGTAATCTGTGTGAAAATGGCTGAATACAGCATTACAACGTAAACCGATATATATATGTGTGGATATATATGTATGGATGTACATTTATACGTATATAAACATGTGTAGGGGTGATTTTGTGTATCTTTTATACATAGATTAGTTTCAAAACACACATAATCTTATATTTGTTTATGCAAAAAGTACAAAATGTACGCAATAATATAAAATATTGCTAATTAATGGGTTCCATTGTTAAAAGTGATGTAATTTCGAGGTGCATTCACATAATGTACAACTAAATATACCATTCTGTGCAGAAATGAATGCTGAATCCATTGGTATATTACAAGTTATGATATACTGAAACCAAACACGAAATCCAGGGGGGGTGGTAACCACCCCCTTGGTAGTCCGTGTTACAAAAAAAGCTTGGTAGCCCTAGGGTTAAGGCACTTCTGTTATTAAATTTTATTGCATAGCTTTTTAATGAATTTTCTATTTAAAAATAAAATCCTTGCTTTGTTTCATGCATTTTTACAGACCCATAGTCACACAATCATGCTACAAACAGTCTGTATAAAACTGGGCACATCTGCCCAGTACCTTCGAAGGGCTTTTACAAGTTCAACTCGAATGATGTTGACATCTCCACCTCCTTCGTGGCGTTCAACGCGGTTGACGTCTGTGGCTCTACCTTTCACACGGTCACCTCCGAGTACATACACTTGCTCTTCTCGATCAGCATGTACAGAGGCGCCTCCAGTTGATCCACTGCAAGATGCTCGGAAGTTTGTGCCAAGGAGGGCAATGCTTTATGTGCCCGGTGACGATGAGAGAAAGCTGCAGAAAATACCCACCCTCAACGCAGATTGTGTCATCCTGGAGTGTGAGGACGGTGTTGCACTTAACAGAAAGGTACCATTCTAAATAACTCAAGAATTGAACCTTCTGATCTGATATAGTGTGATATATCGTAATGTAGCAGCAGATATATTGGCCCTTGAAGGTATCGTATGAGCCTTGTTGGAGTCTAAAGGACTACAGTTGCTACATAATTTGCCAGGGTCGTTGCTCCTCCCTATCGATGCAACTTGATCCAAAGGCTCTGAAAATTGATACCATCCGTTGACTGTTGAAAGGAATTTGTTGGATGGCGCCACAAAGTCCACATGGGCATGTGGACCCACCTAGAGTGACCTTTATAGTTTGCCATGGATTTTTTACTAATTGATGTAATATTCTAGTTCTTAATGCCATTTAACATCATAGAGGCTAGTGCAGAAAGCGCCTCTAATTTGCTTTTCTCTTTGAACGGCGCTATCGACATGTTTGTTACAATTAAAAATTTACAGTTGCTGCAGTTTTCATGCACGTGGTCTTAATCAGTTCTTTTTGGTTAAATGCAGACATATTGGCAGTCTAAAATCTGTGTAGTGGGCATGTGAAGACAGATAGCAGTTATTAGTCTCTCCTGTTAGGCAGTTGTTACTTTGCAATTTTGTTGCCTTGTCATTAGACATTTAGACATAAGGACATTTTTATAATAAATATTTATTCTTTATGCTGTGAAAGATTTTTATCCATTTTTGAATGACATTAAAACTCATAATAAATGGTGATACTAATTAGCAACTTCTATAGCGTTGGTGTTTAGTGTACCACATCGATCCACAGTTGGGTCAAGATCCAGAAAATCAGTCCATTGTATATGAAAAGGAGCTTCATAAACTAGATGAATCATACAGTTAGTTTCCTATCAACAATGTCAGAACATCAGATGAGAATGGAAGAATGTGATAATGGCTGAAAGATGTTTGAAAACAACGTCTGTGAAATTTCAACGTTTAATGTTTGATTACTATCACGTGGTCTGCCTCTCAGTTTAATCTTACTCTCCATGCAACAATTTAATTTAACTGCTGTAGCTGAACAACTGAAAATGTCATGATTCCTCTAAACTTTTATTTTTAATTCAGGCAGAAGCTCGAAAAATTATTGCTAAATTTCTTGATGAGATAAAGTCGTTTGGCCGCACCGAACCTGTTTTGAGGATCAACTCAATTGCAAGTGGATTTGCAGAGGAAGACCTGAATGTCGTTCTCCAAGCGAAGAATATTCCACCGACGATTGCTCTTCCGAAAGTGGAGAATCCTACGCACATAGAGTGGGTGAGATAACTAAGCCATGGTATCTGTAGAATTCAGTCTGCTTCTGTCATTTCTTTGAGCTCGTGAAGGTGGAACATGGAGACTTGGAGCTTAAGGTAATTGGTAATCATCATATAGTCTATCGAGCAAACTCTTCATTATCTCAGTGGTTTGTGGTACAGGAGAAACATGGCAAACAATTTAATTGATGCATTGTGGTACTCCTGCATTAATTTTTCTCAGTTTTAGGCATAAGGGCCACATTTAAATTGATACCAGTAAGTAAGGTAGTAAGTAGATTTTATTTGCCTCTACAAAAGCATGCATATTTTTGATAATATCTGTCAGTTTTGACTGTGATAATAGAAAAAATGTTGTTACAATATGTATTCTGTTTCACCCATTCTCTTATGAGTTAAAGTGATGTGATCATTTTATGAGAATATGTTAACTTAAATTCTGTTGTATGATACCTTTGATAATGCTGTTGACTTTGTCTACTATTTTGATAATTGTATTGCATTAAATAAAATAGCATGTTACATTACACTATCTCATGTTACTAAGTCATTAATTTTAATATGCATTAATATTATTATTAATATTTTAGTATGTACCATGACTACTTAGTTATTTTGTTGTCACTTGTCTTCAGATGGCAGAGAAGGTGGGCTCCATTCTGCAGGAAAGGAAAATAACACAGAATATAAACCTAATCATCTACATTGAAAGTGCCTTGGCTGTTCTCAACTTCGAGGCCATCTGCAGGCGTGCCGTTGAACTTTCTGACCTCGGAATCCCTTTGACCCTGGATGCTGTCGTCTTTGGATCAGATGATTTCTGTGCCAGTATCGGTGAGTTGACTGACTGACAGCATTATGGCCTCTCTTTGTATCTATAGAAAGGTATTCTGCAATCTGCATGTGCTTTTTACAAACACTTGAAACTGTTCTGTTCTTTTTTTGCTGAGGTTGGACCATGAGCAACTCTGAGAAGTTATCTGAAAGAGGTGCTACATAAATGCTCTGAATAAATAAATTAATGAATGAGCAATAAAATAAAATGTATTTACATCACTATTCTATTGAGCACTAGAATTTAAAAACATAAAATATATGTACGTCACTATACTTATTGTTAGGATTAAAAAGTATAAATTGTATGTGCATCACTATACTATTGCTAGGATTTAAATAAGTTTGTGTCATTCGGATATTCAGAAATGGCTTTTATGGTGTTGTGAAGGAGCAATATTTAATTTTGTATGTTTTATTTTTCAGTACGACAAAGGTTTATCATGTTTATAATTTCCTATTTTTTATATGCTTATGATGGCCACAGCAAACACTGTGGTGTCTTTAGATGTTTGTTGTAGGTATGTATCTGAAAGCTTATATTGCACCGTTTAAGACCCTCATAATGATGTCCTTTTTCAATCAAATTTTAGATGCAGCTGATATTATTTTTTTCTATTGTTTGTTCGTGTAGGTAAGAATCTTTTTCTTGTTGTGCTCAGGTGCTGAGCGTACGAAAGACGCAAAGGAGTTGCTCTATGCTCGCCAGAAGATCCTCCTAATTGCAAAGGCCTTTCAGCTCCAGGCTATTGATTTGGTACACATTGATCTGAAAGGTACATAATAATTTATTGTAATTTTCATTGTAAATTTGTGTGGCACCTCTTCAAGACAAACTAATCAGTGCAAGATGCATTTGTACCCGAATCAGGCTCAGACCATTTTGCCATTTCGATCATGCAAGGGACCCCAAGACCAACCTGGACCACAAAATGCTACATTATAGAAACATCAAATAGATTGATTGTGGCAACATCGTTGTCAACAGTAGTTTAATGATCGCTTTGGGAGTTTGCATGTTTAGGATATATGTGTATTGATGTATAATGAATTCCCTTCTGTCCTGGACCAGAGGGGCCTCTGTGCCATGGCACACGGGCACAATGGCCAGTCTGCCACTGACATGCACTATCATTTTTATGCTTAACTGGCAAACTCAGTAAGTAAAACAACTGAATATGACATCATCTGTAAACTTTGAATGGTAATCCACATTTGTGGGAGTATACCAATTGTGACTTTTATAGTTATCACTGTTTGAATACTGATGAACCGTTTTGCTTTTAAATGAACTTTGACATAATTAACTGTAGAATTGGTGTATGATGCATTTGTACCTGAGTACAAATGCATCTTGCACCAGCGTCAAGCCATTTCCTGTTTGGTCTACCTGTGATCCATATGCCGTCATCCATTGTTCCATGTGCAACTTATTGGGCATCATGTTGTATTGTATTGTATTTTCGTTTACTGTCATAATGCAGCTAGTTAATCGTTAGTGTTAGACTGGCAGCCTCGTGGGCGCACCTACCTCCATACACCTACTGTTGTTATCCATATTGCAAATGCATCCAGAGAATTGAACTTCCTTTCCATTACGTGCTGCATTCCATGTGCGACCATGTCCTTGCACCTCTGTGATGTTGATCTTTTGTTGCTATCTGATGCCCAAGATCTTTCTGTAGCATCTGAGCTCACAGTGCCAGCAGTTTGACCTCCTCTTTTCTGTGCAGAGTCCATGCTTTGCAAGTAGTAGCATGCTGAATATATATACTGAACCAGGACAACTTTAGCCCAAACTAGATCATTTGCCACCATTGGGCCTGCCCTGTGGAATGCCCTCCCTTCCTCTTGACGTGCTTCCATTATTTCTGGATCTGTTCCTACATCTCTGTCTCTCCTCAAAACCTATTTCTTCTCTCGGGGTACTCGCACTGGAAGCACTACTGAATGGCCACTGCTTCTGATCTTTGTGTCAGCGTGTTACCATTCAACCGTCTTTCACTGCTTTCTAACACTACATGTACCTGCTGCCTTTTAAATGTTTCTATAAATAGTTTTAAAAGTTTATTGCATGGCATGTTTACTGTATTCTAGAAAATCATGGATATTTACTTACATGTATCTTAAAAGGAGATTTGAGTTAATTATTTGTGCTTTATGTTATTTTGGCAGACTTCGATGGATTAAGGGAACAGGCCCTTGAGGGGGCTCGAATGGGGTTCACGGGGAAGCAGGTGATCCACCCAAGCCATGTGCCCATCGTTCAGGAGGCATTTTGTCCAAGCGCAGAGAGAGTGGAGTGGGCTACAGAACTCATCAAGGAATTTCAGGAGCACCAGGCAACAGGCCAAGTTAGTAGCTTCTGCAATCACACCTTGTCATGTAGCATTTCAACCGGCTTCTCCAATGGCTAATAAATTTTGTTATGATTTCGCTTGAAATAGGTTAATGCTTTTGGCTTTATGATAACAGTGTTATAGAAGCCATTAAATTAGATTAAATTAGATTGTAATATAGTGTATGAAATAGAGCTGAGTATAAGTTATGCAGTTGGAGGAAATGGAAGAAACGCATAAGTAATATGAATACAACTGAATGTGGCTGAGTTCAGCTCAGCTTGTAACTTAAGAGCCATACAAACAGCCTCATATTTACCATCTTTAGAGCCATACAAACAGCCTCATATTTACTATCTTTAGAGCCATACAAGCAGCCTCATATTTACCATCTTTAGAGCCATACAAACAGCCTCATATTTACTATCTTTAGAGCCATACAAGCAGCCTCATATTTACTATCTTTAGAGCCATACAAACAGCCTCATATTTACTATCTTTAGAGCCATACAAGCAGCCTCATATTTACTATCTTTAGAGCCATACAAACAACCTCATATTTACTATCTTTAGAGCCATACAAACAGCCTCATATTTACTATCTTTAGAGCCATACAAACAGCCTCATATTTACTATCTTTAGAGCCATACAAACAGCCTCATATTTACTATCTTTAGAGCCATACAAGCAGCCTCATATTTACTATCTTTAGAGCCATACAAACAGCCTCATATTTACTATCTTTAGCGCCATACAAGCAGCCTCATATTTACTATCTTTAGAGCCATACAAACAACCTCATATTTACTATCTTTAGAGCCATACAAACAGCCTCATATTTACTATCTTTAGAGCCATACAAACAGCCTCATATTTACTATCTTTAGAGCCATACAAACAGCCTCATATTTACTATCTTTAGCGCCATACAAGCAGCCTCATATTTACTATCTTTAGAGCCATACAAACAACCTCATATTTACTATCTTCAGAGCCATACAAACAGCCAGGGTTGGCAAGTTGTTGCCATCGCCGGTTATAACCGGTTATTGCCATGGCTATAACCGTCCCGGCAACAACCTCTTGGCAATAATGGCAACAACCTCTTGGCAAAAATGGCAAAAACCTTTTGGCAAAAATAGAAACTATTAATTATTGTGGTAATAAAATATGGAATCTTCACAGTTAGCTTCATTTTTTATTTCTTCTGGCTTGCTACTGTACAGAGTTGATTGATTCAAATATATAATGCTTTAAATCAATCAAGTTTTTCCAAATAAAAATCACCTGATTTAAATAACCATATAATTTCTTCCTAATAAAAGACATTTACTAGTTTTACATATTAAGTACAGTCAATATCGAATTGTGTAATTATGAATTAGAAATTTTGCCAAACCATTGGCTCCTATGCACAACTAATAAATTTTATACTACCAGGTAAGTATATAGAAAAGGCAATGATCCAGGACCCTGTTGACCTGAATATATAACTACTGCAGTGTAAATGGCAGTTTATTTTGGAGTAGTTGAACTGTAGGTCAGAATTTTTTTATCTTAATCTCATATAGTTGACTTCAACTAAATTTATACTAAGGGGTAATATAGATTTACTACAGTAGTTTTAATTTCCCACAAGAAACATTTATTATAACTATGCAGTCTGTGCAGTGAAATATGATTTTCATTTGCCTTGCCCTTACTTTGGAGAAAATGGGCAACAACTGGCAATAACCGTCCGGCAACAACTGGCAATAACCGGCAATAACCGGTTATTGCCACTGTCCCGGCAACAATAGGTTGTTGCCGGCATTAACCCAACCCTGCAAACAGCCTCATATTTACTATCTTCAGAGCCATACAAACAGCCTCATATTTTCTATCTTTAGAGCCATACAAACATCCTGCTATTTGTCATCTTTAGAGCCATACAAATAGCCTCATGTTTACCATCTTTTGAGCCATACAAACAGCCTCATATTTACTATCTTTAGAGCCATACAAACATCCTGCTATTTGTCATCTTTAGAGCCATACAAATAGCCTCATGTTTACCATCTTTTGAGCCATACAAACAGCCTCATATTTTCTATCTTTAGAGCCATACAAACATCCTGCTATTTGTCATCTTTAGAGCCATACAAATAGCCTCATGTTTACCATCTTTTGAGCCATACAAACAGCATAATATTTACTATCTGCTTTGTATATGCCTTTTGAATTTATTTTCATCTTATGGTATTACATTATGTGCATGTCGTGTTTTTGTTGTATGTGTTGTGTATTGTATCTTGTTGTCTGTGTGTTCTCCAGTTCATTGTGCTTGTTGTTTGTTATTAGTGTCTAGATTGTATTTGTATTGTTCTGGCGTGCTGTTAAGTTTTTTTGTATAACTATTTGCTTGTTGTAGCATTTGATTGTAATGTGTTATTTTTATAATGTACTATGCTGTTATATTGTATAAATAATTGATATATTTCCACCAACCAAAAAAGCATGGTCTTCAGCTGAAGAATGTTTTCAATCAAGCTGTTGAGCTGTGCACATATTACGCAGGAGTTTGCCAGTGGTGACTTTCCTCGTCAGCTGAGCACACTATACAATACAATATTCAATACAGATGGATTTCATATTGCCCTCCTTGCAAGGTTCAGAAGTGCTCACATGACCATGTGACAGAACATCGATTGTGCTGAGCAGTTGTAAATGAAGGGTTTGCTCAAGGTCCATACACTCTGACCACCTTGTCACAAGCTGAGTGCCCTGACCAATCAACTACCCTGTCCCTGTGTTTGCTGACTGCTAAACATATTTTAATGAACTATGGCACCAGGTGGGCTAGAGTAGGTGGCACTTTGGTGAGGTACGTGAAAGGTTATTAGTGTCTAGATAACTAACAGCAATCAAAGAACTGGACCAACCTTTTTCTGTTTATCGTGTTGTAGGGCGCTTTTATCTTTCGTGGCAGCATGATCGACATGCCGCTGTTGCGACAGGCCAAGAACATCGTCCAGTTGATGGAATCGATAAACTCCGTCCAACCTCCTCATCCTAATCCGTGATTGATGCTGTAATTAGCATCAACTGTTTTGGCTTTTACTTATATTTTTTCAAGTAGGTAGAACATAAAACGCTTCTCGTCGGATTGTTATATAAAGCTGAAAGTCGTATGTAATGGGTGACTCAGTGAGCAGTTCCCTAAGCTGATGGTAGGTGTCACGAGCATGTAAGTCGGTCCAACCCACAGATGTCTTGCCATGTCTGATTTCTGTTGTTCAAAAGGAGTACCATCACACGCTGCTGTTTTCAAATTGCCTACAATAAATTTTGCAGTTTCAAGTTATGTTTATTCTATCATGGATGAATATGACAGTTGGTCATTAGATGTGTTAAAACTTAGTTATGTGGCCTGAAATGGCTCAAGACACACTAGACTTGTTGAAATAGGGCTCGATTAGTTTTTCTGATTAGCTATTATCATTACATGTAGGTACTTTCAGGAAATTTGTAACCACTTCTGTTTTACAGTTTGGAACACGACAACAAGATGAAAGATGTTTGACCAATCATAACTTAATTTTGAGAGCTATTGACAAGAACAGCAGTCCGAAACTTAAGCATCATCTTGAACGTTAATCAATACTTGTGACGTGTGAATAATGAATATGAATGTTTAGACTTGAAGTTCATAATGGGACTGCGATACATTACTTGCAACATCTGGTGTAGTCAGTTCCGCTGAGCCCCCAATGATATTGCAAAGAGAACAGGATTAAGAAACTACTGCTGATTGGTTTTCTAACATTTTGTGCTTAAATTTTGTAATGGATGTAAGAAAACAGATGTAAATTGTTGGCCTGCATGATTCTTTACCAAATTTAACGATATAATCAAAATCAGTCCCTGGCCTGCCCTTAATAATAGTGGTGGTGGAAGTGGTGCGGTGGCGTTGTTGGTGGTAGTAAGGTTTTATTTTCTGTGGACAGAAATATTTTGGAATCCTTGGGATACCTTTGTTAACTGCGAAAGAGCAGAAGGAGGGATTGAAATAATCACAGAAGGAGAATGTAGGAAAACCTAAACCAAGTTGAAATTTTCGAAGTACACACTACACACACTATGCTCCGGTCATGGTGAAGAATACAACGTAGGCTACATAATTTGCTTGTGAGCAATGGTAGAAACAGGCGCAATTGAAGTTACAAATTAATTTTTAATTAAATGTCTGCAGCAGTTTGTTATGTGTTGAGATTTAATGTCGGTAGCCTACTTTGACGGTTGCTGCACGTGTTTATGACAAGTGCAATATCATCTATTGACATTATGTTATTCAGACAGATGTATCGAGTCGCATATGAAGATAGTTTGGGTAACCTATAGTATAGGCCCTAGACCAGTAAAGTATTCGAACAGCCACAGTCTAATTAACTGACGGATACTTCTTTTAAGCTAAGAGTAAATACGAGACTAATGAAGTTTTTTTTATAAACACTCTGCTGAAACTAAGACGCGCATGCTCGGATTCCGAACGAGTATGAAGATAGCTGTCCGGTCCATTTAATATAGCCAAAAGCTTCATTACCGGGAATATTTTCTGTGGTTACTGGTGCTTGAAAACCCAGCTAAGTATTTCGAGCGGGTTAAACGTCACTAAAAAACCTGCGGCGAATATTAAATGCCCTTTGATGTTGATGTAGGGCTAAAATGCGCAGCCGTAAAGGGGAATGTTGGAAAAATAATCAAATCCCATGATTATTTCATATGAGTTATGTTCGTATTGCGACACGGTGGTCAATCGGTAGAGCGCTTTGTGTGTAATCCAACGGTTGCCGGTTAAAGTCCGTTTTCCATGGCCTACTTTTATCCAAGTGGTTTCATTACCGAGGAGATTTTGCTGTGGTTAGCTAGAGAACGAGCCCCGCTAAGTATTCCGAGTAGGGTTACCGTCATTTGGAACCTTGCAGTGTCTAAAAAGCACAGTATCGGCTTTGGTCGAAGTTCTTAAATGTGGCCTAGCCTTTCATTGTCGAGGAGATTTGTTTGTGGCTCCACGTTTAAAATGGGTGGGAACTTGTGGGAACGGTGTTCCCACTGCTCTCGAAATTCTTTGCTTGCGTTCCCACTGCTCACCATGCGATGGAGCCCTGTTAACACATGCGTCCCAATAAAACTCTTCTTCGGAGTTCCCACTGCTCACCGAAACCACTTCAAACCCTGCAGTATGGCTACTGATGCCTGAGAATGTAGCCAAGTATTCCAAGCAGGGCGGCCGTCACCAGCAAGCCCTGCGGCGATTCCAGAATGCGAAGTCTCTGTTGGCTTTCGTTGAAGAACTTGACTCCGTTCAGTGGGATGCTGTTCGTATCGACGACGACGCTGTCCATTGCCATCAGATTGACGGCCTTGCACGTGTAGTTCCCGTCCTTGACCATCGTCATGCGACCATTCGTCTGGAAGATATCCCTCTTGGCCGTCGAAGGCTCCACCGTTGACTCCTCTCCGAATGGACCGAGCCAGGTGACTGCCGGGGCCGGGTCGCCATCGGCCGTACACACAAGGGTCATGCCGTCTTTGTCGATGGTAGCGTTGAGGATGGTTGGCGCACGACAACGCAGGTCGTACTCGGAGACCTGGAATGCCACGAACACGCATACACGTAGACACATTGTCTCAACGTACAGCAGAATTGTACATAAGAGCAGAGGGACGCGGGTTCGATACCCGCTAGCCCCATAAGGTTGACTCAGCCTTCAACTCACTAGGGGTCGACGGTAAAATTAGCAGTAGGACAGGTGGACGCCTTGCAGGCTGTCATAGTTAAATTCGAGACCTGTTAAACTTGTTATCATCTGTTACTACTTTTATCATGTAATCTTACTGCGTATATAGGCCTACTTGTCAGTTTGAGACTTTGAATTAATAAACGAATATTATATTTTTATTATTATTCTAATGATAATTGAAAAACAAACCTGAGAGAAATTTTTCGTTTCCGGACTTCGACATGCAATGGGTGAACCGTTCGCAGTTTCCTGGTGCTTCTCAGAACTCTCTTCCAGCCAGTGCAGTAACCAGCGGATCTCACAGTTACAATGGAACGGATTTCCACCTAAGCTGATGTTGGACAGTCTCGAAAAGAACTGTTCCATTGACACTGGAATGGTCTGCACTTCGTTTCCATTCAACAACAACGTTTCCAGTTGCGGAAGGACTTTGGAGAAGTTTCCGAAAAATTCTACGACGTCGTTTTCAGACAGATCAAGGATTCTCAGCTGTTCAAGGTCCTCAAAGACTTCGGCGTTCACCAGAGCAATATTGTTGGAACTGAGGTTCAGGATCTCAAGGTTACTGAAGACGGAGAAGGTGTCTCTGGAGACCTTGGAGATCTTGGCGCCGCTTAGTGACAAATGCTTTGTGATCTTCTGAGGCTTCTTCTTTGAATGCCTAAGACACCAATAGTGCAATATTAATACATTACAACACAATGCAATACCATGCAATGCAGTGCTATTTGATGCAATGCAGCACAATTCAATGCAGTATAGCACAATATAGGCCTACCACAGTGTATTGCAGAACATTGCAATTCAATATAATTTAATGTAGGCCTAATGTTCTTTTTTGCTTTAAGCGAGAATTCGAATTCAATTCGAATCAATTGTGACTGAACTTCCGATCTTTTTGTAATAAATCTTCTTAATTTGTCAGTCTGTAGGCTTTAGATATAAATCATAATATGATGCAAATTTAAAATCAAATCCCTCTGTTTTATGACCTAGTCACCTAAGCCTGTTACACGAACCTCTTACCTTAGAAGCTCTGCAGTGACTCAGTGTTTTCTTTAACACTGACTGCTTTAAGTTAGGCTACCATGTGAACATACACAATGTAGGACGTGTTACCACGTCCATAGCGGTCAAAGTGTTAATGGAGGCCATGCAAAACATTATATTCTATTAGATAAGTTTATTTGCAGTGTCTTGTGGTAGATATTAGTGGTAGAAATTAGCTATAACCTACCCTGCCGGATATTCTTTTTCACTGTTAGTTAAGGTTTTCGGTTTTTCTTTATATTTTCATAGTGTTTTGAATCGAGTTAATCATTTACTGTGTAATATGTACTATACTGTTTGCATTGCTGTACGAAACTTGATGTTGCACTGTTTATCAAGGATTTAGCTAATTCATATAGCCTATCTGAAATGTTGTTCTAGGTGTCCCTATAGTTAGCGGGATCTTGATCCCTTTTGGGACTCCTCTTGCGGCCAATCCTGATACTTTATGTTGAAATGTTATGTGTTTTTCATTTGGCTTCAATAAAAGAGATTTGATTTGATTTGATATAATTATACACTCTCTGGCAGTCTCTCTTCTTCCTTCGCTTTTCTCAAAACCTGTTTATTTTCGCGGGGCTTAGCACACTGGGAGCGCTTCTGAACGGTTCACCCTACGAGAGGCGCTTTACAAATACTTAAATACGATACGATACGATGATACGATACCTATCATTGTGCCAGAACTTGATGCTTTCCAGAGGATTTCTGTCCAACGTAATTTGCTCGTAGTCTCCGTGTTTGAGGAACGCGATGGATGTTATTCCGTCGTTAATTAGAACGATCTGTTCCAGGTGGAATCCTTTGAAGGCATCCTCCTTCACGTCCAGAGGCTGGAGGTTGTCGCTGATCTGGAGTCGTCGAAGACTCGGTGCCAGTGGAGCCCAGGTTTCCGACTTGATGCTTTTCAAGTTGCAGCGATTGAAGGAGAGGCGGGCGATGGACGATTCGAAGAAAGCCTTGGGAGTGATCTTCCATAAGACCGGGTTGTTTGCGAAGTCCAGATGCTCGATTCGAAGACCCTGGAAAACGTTGTCGTCCAGAACCTGGATTGGATTGTTGGACAGTAGAAGGTACTCGAGATCAGTAAGACCTCGAAAGGACGACTCCGAAAGCGTCCGTATCCGGTTGAACCTCAGATCCAGACGCCGCAGTTCCGCGAGGTCCGCGAAAGGTTCGTCTGAAACGTTCTCGATGTCGCAGCGGACGAGAGCCAGCTCACGGAGGTTCCTGAATCGAGTGAAGTTACCCCTGTGGAGAACGGGGAAGTGGTTCTCGCCCTGGTCGAGGGTGTCGCCCATGTGCAGAACCACGACCGAGTCCGGGATATCGGAGGGAACCGAGAGCAGGTCTTTGCCTTTGCACGTCGCCTTCAGGTTGGCAGCGTCGAAAGAACAGGTGCCCTGGTTTCCATGGCGACCGAGACGCAGGGCAACGGCCACTATCATGGCGAAAACGAAGGCGACGAGGATGGCGGAAGTCAGCGGCTCTGCCTGCTTCGACCCTCTGTCCCGCTTCGACCTCGGCTTCTCCGGCGACGATTCCATCTCAGCCAATGACAGACAACAACGGATGACCTCGAATGAGCTGAAATGGTCATACATGGCATCTTCTTAATCTTTGTCATCTATTACAATCTATGGTTTCTAAGATAGTTAATAAGACGAACGCTTCCTGACCCGTTCTGGCTAATGTCATAGGCATAACCAACATTACTAATCATCGTCATAATTCTGATCATGATCATGCGCATGCCACCCTAATCATCATCATCATCATCATCATCATCATCATCATCATCATCATCATCATCATCATCATCATCATCATCATCATCATCATCATCATCATCACTACCACCACCACCACCATCATCATCATCATCATCATCATGTTTATCTTATCATCATTAGATCATAATCATAGTCGTCAGCGCCATATAGTAATAATCATTGTCAATCATTGTCACGTTATCATCGCTATATATCATCATCGTTATCATTATCTATTATCGTCGTCGTCGTCGTCACAAACTGCTAATAATAATAATTACTGCTATCGATCATCGATGTGGAAATGATACGGCAGATGAAATGCATTGACTATGCGCATGAACAACAACAGTGGAAAACAATCCAACTGATATCCAGACAACTCTACACGACTGACATGTTAATAGGAATTCCAGTGACGACTAAGACTATAGACGCTCAGCCACATCAGATGTCGTTAGATGAAGGATTACCTGAGAATCCTCGCAGAATCCTACCAGTGGATTCAGCTGCCAACACGCCAATGATGCTGATGCTGATAATGATGTTGATGAAGGCGAATCCCTGGATTCATCGCAGATCTATTCCAGTGGCTGATGATGTGCCCTGATGGCCAGAGTCCATGGTGGTTGCTGCTGCTGTGTTGGTGGCTGCCTGTGGCTTTGGCGAAACGACGAGGGAGGAAGAGAGGAGCGTTCGTCGTTGGCACCAGGCACCAGCAGATCGCCGCTTGGCATCAGGCAGTGCGCCCTGAGAAATCAATACGAAGGCTGAGTCTATGCAATGAATCCGGATCCATCGGAAATATTATAAGCTTATTCTATTATTCATGTGTCATTTGCTTTTCATGCCCAGACAGATACAAATGCTGCGTATACCTAGGCCTCTATACACGTCTGAGCGCACATATAGACCTACATAACCTATATAACAACGACACGTTATTGCTTCCAGATGTCACCATGTGTGTATTGCATGAATAATTATACATGTATGCACTCATATAACATGTATACACCGTGAGGCACTAAAAAGGAAGCCCCTACAAAATCGTTATTATTTTTAACAATATTCAAACAATGTCAGTGAAATTCATGAAATTTATAGCTAAATAGCAGGCAATGTAAAAAAATTTACAATTTGTACTCAAACTGTCCGCCTTCAGCTTCTACGCATGCGCGAAGTCGCTTGCGCCATTCACGCACCGCCGAGTCGCCTTTTGTTGCGTCGCTAGCCTAGTGCATTTCATCTGGTTTACTGACGAAAAATTATTTACAGTTGCTTCTCCTAGCAATGCTCAAAATTATCGTCTGTATGTAGCAGTTGGAACTCGAAAGAGTTATATTGCAGCCGACCGCCTTTTACGCACACGTCCGACGTTTAGCAAATCCCTGATGGTGTCAGTCGGTGTTTCTTCTCTTGGGCGCACGTCAATTCACTTCGTTGAACCGGGGTTAAAAATCAACGGCCAATACTACAGAGATGTTTTACTCATGGAAGACCTTCTACCTGAAATTCGATAATTCTCTGAATTTTACATTTTCCAGCAAGATGGTGCTCCAGCGCACAGAGCTCGAGAAACGGTTGCACTTCTGACGAATGAAACTCCTGACTTCATAATTCCGACACTATGGCCCCCTAACAGCCGAGATCTGAATACCGTAGATGATCAAAATTTAATATGGGGATGCATGCAGGAAATGGTGTACAAAGCAAAGGTCCGTGATGTTGAAGATCTTCGTAAGCGAATCATGCAAGCTTGGAACGATCTTGACCAACGAATTATTGACTCGGCGGTGCGAGAATGGCGCAAGCGACTTCGCGCATGCGTAGAAGCTGAAGGCGGACAGTTTGAGTACAAATTGTAAATTTTTTACATTGCCTGCTACTTAGCTATAAATTTCATGAATTTCATTGACATTGTTTGAATATTGTTAAAAATAATAACGATTTTGTAGGGGGCTTCCTTTTTTATGCCTCACGGTGTATATACAGGTGTGCATGTGTACATAATTAGATACATTCGCGATGTATAATGAGAATGTGCATAGGCCTATACATCGCGGTGTTTTTTATAGATGCTGTGCATCTATCTAAAAGCCTACATAATGCGACACATTGTATTGATGTCTTACGACGAGATTATAATATCATTGCTTGGCCGGTGGCCATGGATTTATTGCACACATATCAATGGGACGACAGCTGACACAAATAGGTCTAGACGTGCCAGAGATAAATGCGGGAAAGACTGACAAAGGTCATCAGGTATGGGATAGTTGCCAACACAAAGTCATGTGGGCGGGGTGAAGGCAGTGGCGTAAATAAGGGGGGCAGAAAGGAACTGCCCCCAAAGTTTCGACTGGGCCTATCTGTCCCCCAAATGCAAAAATCAGGCCCCAGAAAAAGTTTTCCCCCAAAGAATAGACCCCTAGCACAAGACGCATGCATTCCATGCCACCGCCTGGATCAAACGACCGTTTGCAGTGTCTACTAACTCCGCAGCGCTCGGCGAGACCGGTGACAGGAACCCCGCTCATCGAACCCTTTGCGGGAACCACTCCAGCCTGGTCCAGTCCTCATTCCTCAAGGGTAGCAAAGCGCCACCAGGCCGAGCCGCATACTTGAGTCGAGTGACTGTAGTTGAACTAAACACCGCACGAGTGGCAGCAACCTGTTAGGCGTCCATCCGAACTGCACACTTTTTGTCAGAAACAGTCTTTTAGGCCCTGTGTCTAAAACGTAGTAAACGATTGCTCGTTATTACAAGATAGAAGCATCACTGTAGAGAACAGGCGATGGATTTGACTTACATAAAGCCTAGTATACAATGTCATATTGGGCCACTGGGCACTCGCTGTAACGCTGCCAGCATGCACATGCGCATCTGATGCGAACCCGCGCATGGGCATGCTGGCAGAGTTGAGGACTAGAGGTTCATCGTGAAATTTAGAAATTCCGGTAGATCGTGCTGACTCACGACCTGGCATGATGGCGGTTGCTTAATTCCACCCATTCAGACAGGCAGCGGTGGTGAAGGAGGTCGCCACATCAATTTTATTGAAAAATGACCAGGGTCGAGGGGAAAATAGGATCGCTATATAGAATGACTTTTAGGGCTTACATTTGTATCTATCGGCTGAATTTAATTGGATGGACAGACGGACATCTTGTTCTATCGTGTCTCATAAAATGACCGTCTTTGTTAGCAGAGGCACGACTATGTGTCTTCCACCCTGTCTGTATTTCGCATAGCCTCTGTCCGTCTCGATGTCTCTCCGTGTCTGTCTGTCAGTTTAAGAGCCTGTATGCCTGCCCGACTGGTCAAATAGGCCCTCTATACGTATATGTAGGCCTACAGATAGACAGAGAGACAAGCAGCCATACAGACAGAATTCGTTTTAGGATCAATCAATCAATCAATATTCGTTTAATCATGAAGCCAAGCTGTAACAGACGCAACTTGTTAGAGGCAGTTAGGCCTAATAGCTTAAATGTCATTAAAAAGCAGAAATCAGGTTTCTTTACTACTAAGGTACCGGTACTATGGGAGCAGAGACGCGTTTACCATTTGGCGCACTAGGCGCGCACCTAGGGCCCCAAATCTTGGAGGGCCCCGAGGGAATGAAAATATTTTTTCAATTACTGTATAAACAATAAACTATACATGGACATTTTAGCATTTAGAAAACGGATAGATGAAAATGGTGTCATATCTTGGGAATGTTTAGATAAAGATCAAAGCATCCAGCGAAGGCCCGACACAGCTCTCCACTGAATAGGCTATTTTAGATGGACTTAAAACGCTGAAACTGGGGCAAAATGGCCTAAGGACTAAAAAAGTTACGAAGAAATTTTTCCAACGTGGAAGTCGATTACGGTCCTCAAAAATATGGACGTCATCACTAAGTTTTCGCGCTGAAATACCTGGGCAAACGTAATGAGATCTGAATGTATGCCGTTATTTAAAAAGACCTTTGTCACTTTTACAAGTAAGGTAGGCCTACTATGTACAGTTTTGGACACATTTTGTTATGTACAGCAGGTCTGGTTGGTTGTAATTAAGGTCGTAGTCAATCAATCAAAGAAACTTGACATAGCGCCCCTTCAAGATATCTACTCAGAGGCGCTCCAATAGGCGTAGTGGCTACGACCGCTGTCACGCTTGGGCAGTGCCGGGCGCTGTAGACTGTAGAGGCTCTGAATACATGGAGTGACTAAAGAGTTTATCGAAAAAGGACATTTCTATGCATTTATTGGGACCTTCAAGGTTCAAGGGCTTGGCTATAGGTTGCCCCAGATGCGTTCGCCTTCCTCTGTGCCAGTTTCTATATATAACCTATCTTCATCTGTTTAGGCCTATGCGTCTATCTTCTTCGTTCAGCTCGAGCGAGGGTGACCCCACGAAACTCTGGTCTGGAATTCCGACGTGGCCACTCTTCATGTGTGTGTTGTGTGCGTGCCAGAATTGGATGAAACGAAGGCGTTCCAAATGTTATTAAAAATAATAATTATAATAATAACATTGATAATAATAATAAATTATTTTTTGCCAAGTTTGTTTTGCCAATGATAGGTTGAAGAATGACAATCAGCTCTGATATTTATTTATTCCAGGCTTCTTTCAACTGTGCTGAAATTAGGCCTACTGACCCGCTCTGGTGGGCAGGGTAGTTGTCGTTGGTATCAGCAACACTTGACTAGTGAAGCATGAAAACACGCGTACGAAATGCCAGACTAGGTCATAAGTGAACCTAAGACTTTTTAAGTCATTTGAATAAAGTAAAAACAGGGCATCGACCGATTGGAGTTTCAAAGGTAGGCGCTTATTTTTCAACTTTGATTTCTCAAAGTATATCGCCCCTTAAATTGTTTCTATGATTAATAACTTGTGCAAAAGTTTTTTCAATTTCGTTGACATTTAGGGGTTGCTCAACAAACCCAGATATGGGTTTCGTGTCGCTTGTTGTTGCCTTCGTGTGCGTCTTTCTAACGGTGTACTGGATCTTCAAGAGTATGCGGTCAAGGAAACCCCGATTCAGATATCCTCCTGCGATGCCATCCGTTCCAGTTATTGGATCGCTTCCATTCATAGCAGATCGTGCCAACATTCATAAAACATTTGCGGAAAAGGCAAAGCATCTTGGAAGCGTCTTCAGTTGCTACATAGGTTCGAGGTGAGAAAAGAAATTAAATGATTGATCTTTCGGCTCATTACACGCTATAGTTTTTTCCAAGGACGAAATCTTGTGATGTAAAACAGTTGTACCAAAGAAAGACAGATGCTTTTTAGTTTTCGAAATGCAAATGCTTAGGGCCTATGTTGTCTAGCGCGCCATATTTCTCTACAGCATCTGTTTCAGAGGCTGAAGACCAGACTGGTGACCAGGCTTAAGACCACTTTGCCCGTCTGGGGTCTTTTGTTGTCAGGTCGGGAGCATTGCTGAAGATCGTGGCGTCATCTGTAAATTCTGAGAATATGAATCGTTGGTTTGGATCGGTGTATGTTATTGAGCCCGTAGGTGTCGACTCCTGTAGTAACTTTGCGATTGACCTCCCGGATTCTATCCTGGCACCGGACGGATGAAGCAGTATGGCTATTGCGGACTTGATTCAATATACTTATAGCGCCGTTTTTACGCTGGACTCTCTGACCCGGTTTTTTGTGTGGCGCTGAGAGTTTTCATAGATTTACACTTCATTACATAACGGATGAACTTCTGTTCATGATCATAAAGACCATGGTTTAGGGTAGTGTAATGAACGCCTTTGGTGACTAGTTTCTCTTAAAACGGTGCTGCTAATGTTTCAAATTGCAATTGCGATAACCAATGTCTTGTCTTTGTCTTCATTAGGTATACAGTGATACTGAACGACAGACAGTCTATTAGAGAGGCCTTCCTTAGAAGGGGATCTGCTTTTTCAGATAGAGCGGAAATGTTTCTCATGAAAACCTATATCCTCGTTAATGGGAAAGGTATAGTATACGTATAAGAAAATAGTAAAAAATATTTTAGATGAATAGCTTAGTAGCCTACAATAGATTTTAAATGCTCTAATGATTTTACTGGTTCGGGCTTAATTATATAACTTTAACTTCATCTTAGCACAAGTGACGTTGCTAGTCTACTTGACGCAGTTTTTATGTGAAATTGAGAAATCTTGAAGAAGTACATTTACGTCTCATTTGGTTCAAAAGAAGCAGTTTTTAAGAAACGTAGGGTTTATCAAATCAATCAATCAATCAAAACTCTTTTATTGAAGCTATGTCAAATAAAAATCACATAACATTTAACATAAAATATCAGGATTGGCCGCAAGAGGAGTCCCAAAAGGGATCAAGATCCCGCTAACTAGGGACACCTAAAACAACATTTCAGAAATTTGAATTAGTGATAGCTAAATCCTTAACAAACAGTGCAACATCAAGTTTCATACAGTAATGCAAACAGTATAGTACATAGTACACAGTACATGATAAACACAATTCAAAACAATATAAAAATGAAGAAAAAAACGAAAACCTTAACTAACAGTGAAAAAGAATATCCGGCAGGGTAGGTTATAGCTAATTTCCATTAATCAGAAAGGCATGCAGCATTTTTTTAAGTGTCGTAGGTGCATTTAGACATTTAGACTGTTAAAATCTATTGTAGGCTACTAAGCTATTCATCTAAAATAAAAACACACTAAGTCTTGTTTAATCCCGTTGTCTGTATGTAATTGGTAGCTTTGTCTTGCCGTCAATGTCAAAAGATCGACCGTTCACTGTCTAAACTAATGGAAGGTTTCGTGAAAAAGTCATGTTTTGTCAGTTTCACTAACTGTTGTCCCCGTTGAAGATTGTGCTTGACTATTCTTCTTTTCTAATAAGGAATCGCTCACCACAGATATGATGCAGAATTCACTCGACACCATCAGTATATTCTCGCCATCCTAAAAGATTTTGGAATGGGACACATCGGAATGGAGCAACGCATTCAACGCGAAATCGAAGAACTTATACAACATATTAGAGAAGCCGAAGGAGAGTCTTTCGATACGGAGGAGACCATAAACCTCTGCATCTTGAACGTCATCTGCACGACATTGTTTGGTAAAAGAACTTCCCAGACAGATCCAGATTTGAAACGCATCATAAGAATCGTACGCGAAATAACAGCTATATATCCGGCTGTTGTCGACTTGTTCCCAACACTCAGATTTATTCCATATTATCGGAAACTCATACAGAAGACCTTGTTCTGCGTGAAAGAACAAAGGCAGTTGATCACGGAGATGATAAGACTATGCTTAGAAAATGAGACAACAGAAACGAGTCTCGTTGCAGCCTTCGTTGAGAAAGAGGGTCCTGAATACGACCAAGGAAATCTGACAGAAACGGTGAATCAATTGATCGTTGCTGGCTCTGAGACTACAACATTTACAGTTATGTGGGCGTTGTGCTTACTTGCTAATCATCCGGAATTGCAGAAACGTATTCATGATGAATTGGATTCAGTGATTCATTCGGATTGTCTGCCTTCTACTGACGACGTGGGTCAACTACCTTTGATGGAAGCAACCATACTGGAAGTCATGCGTTTAAAAACTTTAGTACCTTTGGCACTTCCTCACAAGACGATGTGTGATACAGAAGTTGCTGGATTTTATATTCCAAAGGACACTACGGTAAGTAGAATCACGTCAAGGAAATCAGTTATTGCGAAATTTTATCGTTGTTCAAATAGTTTTTACATTTAGACTGTTAAAAGTGACAAAAATCATAATAGCAAAGGGTTTTCGCTTTCCTAAGTTGTACGCCTTGTGCTATGATATGTAGTTTAATTATACATATTTTGGGCGTAGTATTTATGGCGTAATATTTGCATAGTTGTATGAAGATGTGGTCTTTATATTTCAAAATCGAAATAAACCCAAATGTTGAAACAATTTGCTAACCTGACACTTTTGGAAAATTATTGAACCTTAGCCTATGATATCTTTTGGTCTTAATGTAGCGAATTCTCGAATGCTTTTACAGGTTCTTCCGAACCTCTATGCGGTGCATATGAACAAGGATGAATGGGGAGATCCGGATGTCTTTAGACCGGAGAGATTCCTGGACGAATCTGGAACAACAGTAGTTGGACGAGATCGTCTCATGCCATTTTCTATTGGTTCGTTTAGATCTTAATTTCATTGAACGATATAATCTTCATAAAGCTTATCTAGCTTTTCCTTCATGTGGGATGTAAATTGTTGTCTGGTTCCGTTCACTACCATAGTTTATACTAAAATTTTGATCTCCATTGCTTGGCGTGCAATATAAAGCAGTTGCAATTTTGTAAAGACTAAAGAGACGAAAGATAGAAGAAAAAGGAGAGGAATATCTTTATTGAAAGCAATATTGCATAACGCATTTTGGTGTACAAAAACTGTAGCACTGCATAAAAATGCAATTCATTCATGTTATTTTCCTCTCGGAACTCCTGGCTTACCATCGACATAGCTCCCTTTAGCAGGCTGCGTGTACTTCAGCGATTAGCTGATTAGGATTAATTTAGGATTCGTTCGAGTTAGATGCTTGGTTACCTTCTTGTATGTGTCTCCATAGTCTGTGTATCGGTCTAAAGTGTGTGTTCTTACGGTCCTCTGTCAGCGTGTCGCTATGTGTCATTGTGTGTGTCCGTCCTTGTTTGCTTGACGAGGGTCTACTTTCCGGACTCTGGGGTGTCTCATCTTAGTGTCCTGTCTCTCCTCCTGTTTATGTCACTAGTCAAACTGCAACTGGGTCTATGAGTAATATCATGCAGTCAAATCCTGCGTGGATATCTGGCCTATATTCTGCTTTATCTTAGCATACGCTTCTCGAGTATGTAGGCCTACTACTTATGTCACACATACATACAAAGGCCTATATATATATATATATATAACTTTCAACAATAATTTATATGTATAAATAGTTAAATACTGTTCTTTATATCTAGGTTTATTTGTCCTTTATAATTCTTTCACAATGATAACCGTTGTATCCGCTGTAGACACTTGCTACAATGCCATGTATCTGTGCATCAGGTACTTTGACCTTACAGTTGAAAATTCAGAATTATTTATTCCAATAAGCTCTATGCGCATTATTCCATTAACTAGACTTAACAGATATGGGTTTTACACTGGCCCACATCGGCTGCTTCCCTTCGCCCACTCTGCTCTTCGGATCGTTTTGACATTTTTGTTCCTCGTATGAGAATGGCCATAGCCCAGCCCTGTGCCCTTGCCTGCATTGGTCCTTCGCTATGGAATCAAGTTCCCCCCATAGTTCGCACCATCATACTATACGGTGTCCCTGCTACACATTTTCGCTATCTCCAAACTTGTTTTTATTCTCGGGGACTTTCGCACTGGGAGCGCCTCTGATTGGTGTACACTGTGAGAGGCGCTTTATGAATATTGAAATACATTACAATATACGCTGCCTGTAGATTCCTTCGTAAGCGTCTTTCTAGCAGTGTACTTGACCTTCAATGCGGTCAAGGAAGCCCAGATTCAGATATCCTCCTGCACCCGGGTGCAGACGGCGTAGAGGAGAACGATCTCCCCAACATTTCCCTTAGATCCCACACTCGACTGTAAAGCGGGAAGTCCATCTCTACAGCCACGTAGGTCAAAACGACATGCGAAGAAAATACCGAATCAAACGTAAAAAAGCAGCAGTGACACAGAGAATAAGTTAGCATAAAGTTAGCAGCATGAAACTCCGACCATGGGTATATAAATGTCAATCAAGCAATCAATCAAAGAAAATTTGATATGGAGCCCCTTCGAGATGTCTGCTCAGAGGCGCTTCCAGCCCAACGACGGCTGAAAAGGACAGCTTTCAGAGAGGTATAGAATGCAGATGATTCGAGACACCTTTGAAAAGATATCCAAAACAACCGAGTCTTACCGGTGTACCAACACACACCGAAGCGCCATCTATTCCCTATGAAAATATTATAATGAATATACTAGATTCAAATTGACATAATTTCTATTTTTTCAGGTAAGCGTTCGTGTATCGGAGAAGGCATTGCACGTCCTGAGATCTTCATGGTTATTTCCAGTCTGGTGCAGCAATTCGACGTCTATCCTGCAACTGGAAAAGACAAAGTGGAATGCCTGGAAAGCACACTCATTTCAACGAGACCATCTGGATTTGAGATAAGACTGGCTCCAAGGAAGAAAATTAATTAATAGAAGGACAATGTTGCCTTACTTCACATGACACCTTCCTTATTCTCAGCTCTCTGTTATAACAGTCACAAAAATAACAAAATAACATGATTTGAATACTGCTCAATGTGCTCATTGCACTATCTCATTATGTTACCGGGCAAAACATGCATAGAGGTATAGAATGTAGATGATTCGAGAAACCGTTGAAAAAATATTAAATCAGTTTGTTCGTATAATGACTGTAATCTGAATTATGATGCTTATACTTTGAACATGTTGTAAGTTAACATTGACTATTATGTTATATACAACGTCCCAGATTGTACACGCAGAATTTATATACATGTATGTTGCGATCGATGACATTTTGCTTTATATCTCTCTCGGTAGCTCGTATCTCTGTTACAAAATGTTTAAAATAAACTGCGCAAAAGCTATCGAATTAATGAAAAATATTGTCTTGTTGCTTAAATTCGCTTCAAATAAATGGCTAATTTCGCTAGATTTGGGCGTTACATTTCTATTAAAATTGAGTATACTAGGTCATTGCCGTCATTTGAACAAAGTAACAACAGGGCATCGTTCTACTGAAATTTCCACGAATTTTAAAATTTTACTATGTCTGTTTTATGTATAAGCATAAAAAATTCACTAAAATATTTAGCAAATGTATAATATCTGCTTAATTGTTAAGCATATATAGGCCTAAACACCTTCGAGCAATAATGCTAACATTTCTTTAAACATAGTTGTTTCAGTGTTGGTCTCCAATGCATTCTTTATCGTTCTTTCTAAATGACTGCAACCGTGAACACTTGTTATATTTGCATAAGAAAATTCGCTCTTGCATTTTACCATAAATGGTTTAACAATCCAGTAGGCTGCATGAATTTTATTTCTTTGACTAGACTTAACAGATATGGATTTCGTGTCGCTTACTGTTGCCTTTGTATGCGTCTTTCTAACTTCCATTCATAGCAGATCGTGCCAACATTCATAAAACATTTGCGAAAGTTTTTAAGCGCCATCAAAGCCGAGTCCATTATATAGGCCTACTTAACACCAATGCTGCATAATTGCAGCCGACAAGAGATGGCTAAGTTGTTTTTGTGGAATCAGCTTCATGCATTTGCATCATTAGGAAACAAAAGAAATTTGATCGCAGTGTTGACCAGAACCAATTGTTCTTTCCTGACTTCTTCAACTGAAATTATGCACTGACTCTAACTTGTAGCTGCATTTAAACAAAACACCTAAATAAATTTAACGATCCTTAAGAAAACATGCACGTGGAGTCTAGTTACAGACAATTAAACATTATTATTCGTTCAGGTGTTCTGCGAAAGTTTTGTCCCAAGTTACAAGTGACACTTAATAGCGCTAATAATCGGTCTAAACAATGGGCATTGTATTAATTTGCGTATAAAACACACGGCGACTAAACGTTCACCAGAAATGTATGTGATTTCTTCTCCGAAACCGTATTTTACGAAAACAGGTATGTCTGAGTACTTTAATTAATTACCTGATTGCTGCTGCTCTATAGCCTATACTGGGCGCATTCTTGCGTTCCAGTTGTAGTCCATTCCTTGACATTAGTCCTCATAAAAAATAGAAAGCATTTTCCATTGTCTCACAGTATAAGTGGGTGATCCAAAGAACTAAACCTTTGAATCTAAATCGTTATATTTGACAAATAGCCGAGTTTCCTAATTTCTAGTGATCACAAATCTCATGCTAATCGCGAATTACCTTACATGTCTACGCAACTGTTTACATGTTAGTCTGTCGCTTTTTGCATCCTTTGTAACCTAATTGATTTCCTTTCTCCAAAGTTTACGATTCATAACAAAAGTTCCTTCATAAATAAACAACACTTATGTTTGGGAATTGGGACACGGTAACCAATTGGTTAGAGCGCTCCCGTGTAGCGCAGAGTACAGATGCGCGCATCCCCAGCGGGTTATTGTCCAGAGACAATGAGCAAGTCCTTCACTACCAATAACTGAGCGCCATAATAAATTAAAACTCGCTTCCTTTTAATTATTGATTTGAAAAGGTAACAGCTATCGCAATGGCAGCATACTTCACGGGTTCGACGCCGCTTCTTGCTGCCTTCTCAAGCGTCTTCGTGATGGTGTACTTCATTATCAAGATCTTACAGTCAAAGAAACCTCAACACAGATATCCTCCCGCGTTGCCCTCCATTCCTATCCTGGGTTCATATCCTCTGTTTAAAGATCGTCAAGGTATTCATCGGTACTTTGTAGAGAAGGCAAAGCATCTGGGAAGTGTCTTCAGTTGTTACCTAGGTTCGAAGTCAGTAAAAGAAATCCTTATTATCTTATAATGTTTTTTAATCTAAACACAAACAAAATAGTATGGGTAGCTTTGAGGAATTAGGCTATCATTGTAATACCTTTGCACACGATTTTATTTTCGACGAAGGAATGATTTTAAGCTGACTGAGCAAGCAGTGACAATGTCTCTTCATTTTAAGATGGCTGCACACTAACAGGGTGACTCATATATATACCAAAACTTAATTAACTTACTTCTTATCCAGATATATTTGCTCATTACTCAACTATTATAGTGCAATATACATGTCGATGTGTTTTTAATTACATTATTGCAGAAACCATGTCAGAATTTGCATGACCATTAGATAGGACCCATAATTATTGGCTCTATAGTGATACCATAGGACAGTATTGGAGCTATTTGGGATTCATGCGTGCAATTTGGTAGGGAGCTAAAGCAGCAAACGATCATTCATTTCAGTAAATATTTGAAATAGGTTAATTTTCTTGGTTAGTGTATCAATTACACCTACAACAACATGCGTGATAATATATTTATATTTTAATAACTGCTGGACGAACATATGCGCTATGACAAAAGATGAAAGTGGCTCGCAAAAGACGCTTGAATAAAATTTATAAGCAAAGACCATGTGCAAGTAAGTACGTGCAGATGGTTAGGACTGACTATGGATTGGCCGATTGGCCAACCGGATAGTAACCGGATATTTTGCCTCATTTTTCGGCCGATTCCGGATTCCATCCTATTCTTGTTCTTCTCTTCTTTTGGTTCTCTGCCTTGCTAGGCAGGTTCGTACGTCCAATTTCGCCATTCATCACGTTTTCTGGCTCTTTCCTTCAGTTTGCTGTAGTCCTCCTCCATCACCCAGTCCAACAACATCATTCTCGGTCTTCCTCTTGTCTTCTTCCCCTCCATTCTTCCCTCAATTATAATTCTTTGAAGGGAGTCTCCCCTTATGATGTGGCCCAACCATTTTCCTTGTCGGCTTCTTATTATCCCTATCACTTGGAGAATGATCCATCCTATTAATGGACAATATTTCTGTTCATTTGCAAAGATATAGTAATTGAAGATAAACCAAGAGATGTAATTCAAGCGAGAGTTTATGCACTGAACTAACATTTAATATTTAAACAGTGGCTGAAGAAAGAGCACGAATGTCCGCCATTTTGTTGATGCGTCGCGTTACAATTATTTCATTATTTGACACGGACTTTCAATGATAAAGATTAAAGATTACCGCAGGAGATCGCCAAAACAGGCTACTATTTTTGCATTAATGAAGGAAGAAATTGTTTTTGACCCAAAATATGACTTTTTTGGTATTTGAATCGGCAGTCCAAATGCGCCGATTCTGATTAATAGGCTTAGGGCAAAATCCGGCCCGTCTTTCCGGATCAGCATTTGACCCATCCATAGTTAAGCCCGTAGATGATCTGTGATTTTAGAAATATTCTTATTTCCCTATAGATACACGATAGTGTTGAACGACAGAAATTCCATCCGAGAAGCTCTATTCAAGAAAAGTGTCGTATTCGCCGATAGAAATCTGAGCTACGTAGGTGAATTCTACTTACGTACCGAACTCAAAGGTAAGCGTCATTTCAGTTGTAAATTTAAGCTCTAGCAACGTTACTTACGCGAATTAGTTAGCCTAATGCACTGAAAGTTTCATTCAATATTGTTCATTTAAGTAGAATAAATTGGTAATCCCGTAGTTTAGGTTGGTAAATTATTTTATATCGTCAAATTAAAATGGAAGCTGGATTAAGGAAAAAAATTGTTTCACTAACTCGAAGTGGGATTGATGAAACCATTTCTCTCTTTAAATAGAAGTTGGATTGATCGAAATAATTTTTACCGTAAATAGAAGCTGGAATGATTAAAATAATTGTTTCCGTAAGTAGCCTAGAAGCTGGACCCATGAGAATAGTTCTTTGCTTAGCCTAAATAAAAGTTTCATTGATGAAAAATATTTTTTGGGTTAAATAGAAGTGTGCTAATTTTTTTCATGAAATGGAAGCTGGATTGATTAAAACAAATTTTCGATGACATGGAAGCGGGATTGACGATAGTTATCATGGACATAGGTAGATTGCTTACTTACCAACATGAAGTTCGGTATTGAAGATATTCAAATAATTTACCAACCTAAACTACGGGATTACCGAATAAATTTAGACTACATCAACGTTATTTACGAAATTACTTCAAGATGAAAAGTTTCATTCATGCCGCGCATTATGTTTGCAATCGGCCATGTAGATAAAGCAAGTAATAAAATAAAGCTAGGCTACTAAAAGTTAGCAGCATGTTAAATATTATTTATTGAGGTAAAAGGTATGCACTAGGGCTGTTATTGGTGATTCAAAAACAATCTCGTAGTCTTCTATGCGACGACTATGTTGATGTCTCAGAAATAACTTTGCTTCTTTGTTATTTAGAGGGTTTTTTATTAGTTCAAATAATAGCTCGATTCATCATTCGGTTCAACAGTCTGCTATCAAATCATTTCATTGCAGTCTAACATTTGTTTCAAACAGTGCTTTTTTCAGCCGGAGAGGTCCGGAACGGCGTTCCGGTACCTTTTTCAGCCATTAAAAAATAATTTAGTTAATTTAAATTTGTAATAAAAAATTATATAAAATTATTTATATACTTTAATTTAATGAAAGTGCTTTCAGTGTTTATTGATACTGATATACATGAAACAGAAATATTAGCACAAAATATGCCCCTATGATTGTTTTGAATTTGTTGAGTTCCGGAACCTTTTTTTCTAGAAAAAAAGCGCTGGTTTCAAATGTAGGCTAATAATTATTGTAGCCTATAGCTTATATATTGAAGTATTGACGAGCGCTTAAGGAATCTAACAACATTACGAAACACAGAAAATATAGTATATATATCTTTTCTCACTAGAGAAAGGTGAATAATTATGTAGGCCTATAATGTACATGTATAATTTCTTCCAGGCGGTTATAATAACAGATAATAATAGTTTATATTGTGCAGAAAATAATAATTTACAATTTATTGCTGCGTATCTCCTATGCATATGGCAGTATGCATGCAGCTGGATTTTATTCAACACAATTCGCATGTCCTCCTACTGTAGGCTATAAGGTCATCCGCTAAAACGGGAACTGTGGTATTTTCATGTTCAGGAATTCAATCCCGAAATTTCGATGCTGAATTCAAGCATATGCACCAACTCTTTCTCGGCATATTGAAAACTAATTTCGGATTGGGACAAAGAGAAATGGAGGAACGGATCGAAAATCAAATCGAAGAACTCATTCCACGCATCAAAGGATTTGAAGGAAAGCCCTTTGATCCAACAGAAGTCATCCAGCTTGCAGTCTTAAACGTTGTGTGGTCCATGGCATTTGGCAAGAGAGGAAGCCAGGATGACCCAGAACTGAAGCAGCTACGGTCAATAATACGAAATATAATTGCAAATGAAGTGATTCACGTTAACCTCTGTCCAATTCTGCGATTCTTACCGTATTACAGAAATCAAATTAAAGTTAACTCTCAATTTTTTAACCAAGAGGCGCAGTTTATGATGAAAAAGATCAACGCAATCTTAGACTCTGGTGCAAGTGGGACGAGCTTTGTTGAAGCTTTCGTTCAGCGAGAGGGACCCAACTACGACAAAGCTGATCTTAGGGAGGCGACAAGGGAGTTAATAAGGGCCGGCTCTGAAACGACAACATTCACAATTTTGTGGGCGTTGGTTCTGCTTGCCAATCATCCAGAATTGCAGAAACGTGTTCAAGATGAAATAGATTCCGTGGTTCCGTTAGATCGTCTTCCGTCCATACACGACATGGTGAATCTACCACTGACGGAAGCAACCATGATGGAAGTCATGCGCTTTAAGACGCTGTTACCTCTGTCGGTTGCTCGGAGGACTCAGAGTGATACCGAGATTGCTGGATATCACATTCCAAAAGGCACTGTGGTAAATAAGCGCCATTCATAAAATTGATCCCATATTTTTTTAGCAATCACTCAAATAAGCTCGTCCTCTCATTTATTTTAATGTTTCCTCAACTTTGTGGTAAACGAGTGATACACATAATTATACATTTCTAATCTTAAGATTTTAGCGAATCACTTAGATAATTTCGTCTCGCCGTTTCTTTCTGTTTTCCTCAACTTTGCATTTTAGTAAACGCTTTTGCCACTACTTTATTTGGATAGATAAAAGCCTGAGAGGCCTGCTAGGAAGGAAAAGGAATCGTGGCTAATGTAGCTGGAGATAACAAGAATTTTAATAAATGGTGAATAGAAAGAGTGGGATGGCAGTAGGCCTACGAGTGAGTGATGACGAAGTGTGAATTCTTTTGGAAGCAAACATATCATTGCCGAAAACTGTAAACGGTCGATTGCCAATTCTCACAATAAAAATAATGGCTAGATTTGTCTGTGATATTGAATCGGGATTGATCAGCAGTTGACTAACACAAGAGATAGGCCACGCATCCAGTATGTGTCTAAGTATAGTAGCAAGGCATGGTGACATCATGGTAAAAGAGTGAGCCTAACAAAAGCACCAGCTGCCAGTCTAGTAACTGTAGCATGGTAGTCTGATAATATACAGAAGTAAAGCGCGGCAGCGTCTTTTAAGGCTTTTAGCTAAATCGATACAGATAAGCTTATAAAAATATTAAAATCTAATCTAACTTTTCTTTTCTACTCTCAATCCGTCCGCTTATGTGCCTCACTAAAAACTCTCCTGATGCCCTTAGACCGAATAAACGTTTAAATCGTTAAATAATTATAATGTTCGTATCAAAGGCACATCCAAAGATCTGAGACAGCTTTTATTGTTTAACACTTTAACGGCGAGCTGCACTGGTTTTCCACTCACTATTAGTACATGTTCTTTGTTAAAGGGTTAACACGAAACATTGGAATATCAAACAAAGCTCGGATTCTAAATATAGTCGGTTAGCTAGGGCAGCATTAATGGCCATCCTGTTGTATTGATAGTTTTCTGGCGTCGTTGGCGTATCTGTTTAACATCGCTCAATTAAGACACTTCAATACTTCTTGTATCATATCATTCGCCTTAAATTAGCGCGAATCTTAGTTCATCTTATTGTTCACAGAATTTAATAGTTTCTCTGAATGTTTGCAGGTTAGACCGAACATTTACGCAGTGCACATGGACAAAGATGACTGGGGAGATCCAGAGATCTTTAGACCGGAGAGATTTCTTGATGGAAGTGGACTCAAAGTTGTTGGACGGGATCGCATCATGCCATTCTCTATCGGTTTGTAAAACTAGCTCAACTAAAACCACATTTATAACAACGACTAATGTTTACCAGAGTAGTTGCTTACTAGATATTTAAGAAACAAGAACTCTGCAAAGAAAATAATTTGGCGTTAGAGGTCCAATATGATATAGATCCAACGACTTTTATTTGTGCCGAATAGTCTAAAATTAATCAATGCAGTTCAATAACGGACGGCCCACTATTTGATCGGTGCTTGCAATTCACATTTGTCCACGTCTGCCACACGACTTAACACAATTTAAGATTTATCCTCCTGATACTCAGGATAAAAAAGACTGCATAGAGAAAGCGCGTTTGAGTCTATTCTGTTTGAACGAGGGTTCTCCTTGTCAGTTTGGGAGGACTCCTGGTAAGTTTTTACTGGAAGTTGCTCTTTACAAATTTTCACTTATGTTATATCATGTAGGCTAGCCTACATCTCGACGAGGAGAGTACCAACAGAGCATATAGTTTTGATCTTGGAAAGCCACTACCAATAGTAGTATGGATTGTGCATACTTTTAGATTCTGCTCTTCTTTTCTGTCAACTGCAGATCTCTCATTTACAAATTGCATAATTCATATCCAGCAGATCAGCAATTCGCTAAATGTTCTTATAATTATTCGTGCAATTAGGTGAAGCACTAATTTGTTTGAACTAAAATGGGTCAATTTACTTGTATGTATGTATATGGTCATTTATATAGCGCCTTACAAGAAACTCACGAAGGCGCTAAAATGCAGTATATATATCCATTCCATTCCATGAGATTATTTAACGAATATACTCACAGTTTATGCAGCTATTTTTATAATCGTTCATTTGTCAGGTTTTCCAGTAGCGTTTCGCAATTAAAAATGGCTCTATAGAAATGCTTTGGTTTATACGCTTATAAATAATTAATACTTACACTGTAGCATGGTTATCGTATTATGCAGGTAAGCGTTCGTGTATCGGAGAAGGCCTGGCTCGTCCAGAGGTTTTTCTGTTCATCTCCAGCCTAGTTCATCAATTTCAGATCTGTCCTCAAGATACTCAGGATAAAATAGACTGCATAGAGAAAGACACCGCGCTTATGAGATCAGCGCCTTTCGAGATGCGAATGACTCCGAGAAAACAGAAATGAAGATAGCCTACAACAGAAGTGCTTTGGTTGTGAGAGATTGATGCTATCGGCTATACACAGAACATTGTTGAAGCATAACTATTTGACAACATTTATTTTGAAAACTATCTTTTGTTAATTCATGTTGACTACAACTAAAATTCTGTGTTGTCAGAATCTAAGACAATACTGCAATTAGCCTGGTGGAAGAAGAAATACCAGGCTTATTATTTGTCATAATCTATTGAGGGGTAACTAAAAATATTCCAGTTGGCTGTTTTTAAATTAAAGAATTGTACATAGGTTATCTGTTGATTTAAAATATGAGTTCAACGAATGTAAATGTCTTGATCTTAATTGCATAGTTAGTGAATCAAGTCTTGTTTTATTGTAAAATATTGAAGTTGCAAAGACGCGACGTTAAATAACTTAATGAAAAAGAGTTCTAAGTTCAAGCAAACACTAGAGAAATTAATGGATGCACACTACTTCAGGAGTAGGCTTATAACTCCACGTGTAATTATGGTTTACGCAAATTATTAAAAGTTTCAATTAATCCAGGGTCGTGATCACGAATCCAATGTTCTGTGAAAGTGTTCGAATTGTATTTTTTAACACTTCGCTTGAAACAAAAAGCCTAATGCTTTCATACTTGAACTTTAAACTGTAGCACTGATACTCTATTGTATTTTAACAATGATGAAGCAAACTAAACTTAACATACCAACTTGAATCAGATGTTGCCATCAGATAAGTACATTCAACCAAAGTCCAAAGAAACTCATGTCTGCCAATGTCTCCCGTTATTTATTTACTGTAGTTATAATCGTTAGCATATTGAGACGTATTAAGGCATTAGAAATGCTCAAGAAAACTATAAAGGATTAAAAAATCGAAGTGGATAACAAAACGAACGAAGACGTTTGTATAAGGATGCGATGGTGATCATGATGTTAGAAGACAAGATGACAAAAGCCAGAGTTAAATTCTATTGTGAAAACCGGATACTCAAATTGCGATTTGTGAATTCCAAATAAAATGGGCCTAACACTGGGGGACTAAATTTTAGACATCCTACTCCACCACCTATTACTTCAAGCTTTGTATCAGTAAGTTATCCATCCTATCAATGTAAACATATCGATATGCCAGATTCTTAACACTGACACAATGGTATGCCAAGAGTGCTTACGGACTGTAGATAAGTACTGCATAGACATTAGTGGGGGGCCCAGACACTCAGTCATTTCAAGTTGATGTAAAAGTTTCGTTTTCACTACCAATTTGAAGGTAATGGTCTGTAGATCAATATTCGTCCGAGGGGAAAGCATGCAGATAAAAATGAAGGGTGGGGGGCTCGAAAACGGAAGGATGGCGGTCTAGTCACAGGCGATACGCGGTAGCTCGGAACGTATTTCTTTTAAATCTTGAGGAATTAAAGTTTTTTGAAAGCTAAATTTTGGAGGAATATCAACGATCGCGATGAGGAATACCGTGGCTAAGATTTAAACTAGAAAAAATTATGAGAATATCAGTTATTATTATGTTGAACTAAGAATGAGCATATGCGACGGATCTGAAGGGATGGGCTGCACAGAATGAACTCTATCTTCTCCAAAGGATTCTAACGTGCTTTTGAAATACATTTTCGCCCAGGATTAATGCTCAGGATTTTTTGGTGCCTGCCGAAGGATATGCTAATCTCTATTTAACCCTGAAGTGAATTTTGGATAAACATTAAGAAAAACGTAAAGGTTCCATCTGAAGGGATGGGTCTCTCGGCTATGGCTTAACAGGTTGCACCTCAGTACACCTCACACCAATTAGCTTGACCTGTATTCTGTCGTGCTGTGAATGTGTACTCCAGAGGACGCCTATCAATTCGGTTTCGTTTTCAACAGTTTGTTGACAGTCTTTCAGAACTACACCTTTTGGAACTCCACCATTATTCCGCTCGTTGGTTAATCATGTCGAAGAAATCGACAAAGGTGGAGGAACTTGTTGATCTCCTGAAAGATGAAAAGGTTACAGAACTACTGGTTGAACGATTGGAATCAACCCTTTCACCCGCCATTGAAGACATGATTGAGAGGAAACTCGTTGGTTAATCATGTCGAAGAAATCGACAAAGGTGGAGGAACTTGTTGATCTCCTGAAAGATGAAAAGGTTACAGAACTACTGGTTGAACGATTGGAATCAACCCTTTCACCCGCCATTGAAGACATGAAACTCGACAAGATAATCGAAAAAGTCCTCCTCAAACTCAACCCAATTATAGAAGTTACGGTAAAGGCCTCAATCGATGCCCACCAGGAGAAACTTCTTCTTCAACTATCCGATCTTGAGGCATCAAACAAGAGACTGAGAATGCGCTTGGACCAAGTCGAAGCCGAGTCCAGAGCGGCGAATCTAATGATACATGGTCTCATCGAACCCGACGCTCAATTCGCTACAAAAGACTCGAGTGACTCTGAAACCTTGAAGGCGGTCCTAAACCTCTGCAACACCACTCTCGGATTATCCATCTCCGAATCGGACATCTCTACAGCATTTCGACTCCCAAAAAAGGGGAAGGAGAAATATCGTCCGGTTCTAGTTAAGTTCGTCACCTACAGAGCGCGCAGGTTGGTTTACGCAGCCCGCTCCGCGCTGAAGAAAACCAACATCTATATTAACGAACACCTAACTGCGTCTAATGCTCTCATCTACGCAAAAACCAGACGTCTCGTAAAGGAGGGCATGGCTTTATCAACCTGGACAACCTCAGGGACGATCTATCTGCGCCTGTTAGAAGAACAAGACGCAAAGCCTCGGCGTATATCCGATCTTGATGACCTTGACAAGATGTTCCCGGCCCTCAACACCACAGTCTCTACTTCAACCTCCGCAGAGCAAGGCCACCAATGAGCCATTACGTGTGTCATCGACGTTCATGACGACAGCCAAAGGGTTTTCTTTTACGTTTGGACCTTCGTCAACCACCGTTGGGTTTCTTTTTTCCTCGTTCTATGTAGCACCAAAGTTTCTACATCAACCTCCACAGAGCAAGTCTCACTGAACTCCTACGAGTGGCATTGACGTGCATGGTAACAATCATTTGGTTTTCGTTCCTTTTATTTCCGTTTGGACCTTCGTTAATCACCGTTGGTTTAGCTCACGTGTTACAAATATGAGACTAGAGATGGGCTCCATCTAACTTTTCTCTTTTTTGTTGTTAACCACGCTTATTTGATGCCTCTGTTATTGTTGATTTTAGCTTTCTTTTACTCTCCTTCTCCTCCTAATCTGCCCTCAAGCTAACTAGTCATATTTCCTATACTGAGCAGCCGACTTGCTACACCTCACTGGTCTGGCATCTGCCTCTCGCTCTCAACCATCACCGGGGATCATTAATGATTATAAAACCAGTTGTTTGAGATTTGATGTAACCGATTACCAAGTTCTTAACTCAGCCTTAAACTTACCAATTGCTGAATTTGAAACGGACTCAGAGGAAGAGCCAAACTCGCCTAATGAACTTGATATTACGAACCCCTTCGCAACCGAACTGGAGGTTTTCCCAGAGGAAATTGAAGATAGTTCCCATCTAGAAAATGTTAACTGGGACCCGGATGCAAACTACTTTAGAAATCCCACCTGGTCAAGTCCCTACATTGATCCTGTTGTACTCGCAAAGCAAATTCAATCAAAAAGTCAGCAGGTCAGTTCATCTCTTACGGTTTTGCATATTAATTGCCGAAGCATAACGCACAAATTGTCAGAAATCAGTGAGCTGGCCATTAATTCTAAGGCCTCAGTCATTGCGCTGACGGAAACCTGGTTAGACGAAAATCTAGAAAGCACAATACACGTAAGTGGATACACCTTCGTCGGGAGTTCAAGAGCGGGGGGAGGTGGGGGAGGGGTGGGATTGCTTATAAATAATCACTTAAAATTCCATCAATTTGCTACGAAAGTTACTACAGCTGAACATAAGTCTTATGAGAGCCTCTTTATTAGCCTGACGTTAAAAAAGAGTTCCCCCGTGGTAGGAGTAATTTATCGTCCACCGGGAGGGAGCCTCAAGGAATTCAATGAAGAATTCGACGAATTACTCTCGGGAATAAAAAACAATCCAAAAGAAGTAATTTTACTGGGGGACTTCAATATTGATCTTCTAAAAATTAACGACCATAATGATTCCTGCGCTTTTCATAATTATTTGACGGCCCATCATTTTTTACCAATAATAACCAGACCTACTCGAATTACCCCCGATACCAGCACGCTGATTGACAACATATTTAGCAATGCCTGGTCGAAGCTGACTGAAGCCTTCATTCTTATATCCGACATTTCTGACCATTTACCACTCTATGCTTGCTTTTCCCTTGAAACTATCTTACCAATTATTAATCGTACCAAGAAAACTAGAATTGTGAAGGAAGGTAATCTAACCAGATTCAAATCGGCCCTGCAGGATGAAAGTTGGGATGACATTAAGAAGGTTTGCGACATGGGTGATACAAATGGAGCATACGACCTCTTCTTCGAGAAATATTCACTTGCCTATAATTCGGCATTTCCAGTGACCATCGAAGAAAAGAAACATAGAGATACGTTCAAGAAACCCTGGATGACTCCAGGATTATTGAAGTCCTGTAAGAAAAAACAACTTCTGCACACACGATACATAAAAAATCCAACTCTCAAAAACAAAAAAGCTTTTACTCAGTATAGGAATAAATTTAAAACAGTTAGACTAAATGCCGAACGAAATTACTACACAACGGAGTTCTTTAAACACCATAACGACTTAAAGGCTACATGGAAACTACTTAGAGCAGCCATGCATATTGAAGATAAAAAAGTTAACCAAATTACCCTAAAGATTAACGGATCATTGGTCGAGGATCCCGAAATAATTGCTAATAGTTTCAACAACTACTTCGCCACAATTGCCTCCGAGCTATCTAGTTCCCTACCAGAGTCCACCGGTTCCTTTGAAGAATTTCTCCCACCCTCTAGATTGAATTCAATGGGTTTTCCACTGACCTCTCCGGAAGAGATCCTGAAAATTAGCACTTCTATAAAAAAAACACATACCAGAGGTTTAGACGATATCGACCCTTACTTAGCCACTCCAAATATCCACTTAATAGCTAATATATTATCGGCTATCATTAACTGTTCATTAACGAACGGAATAGTCCCTTCTAAACTTAAAATGGCTAAAGTGGTTCCAATCTTCAAAAAGGGTGATGCCGAAAATCCGGCGAACTATAGACCAATTTCAGTACTTCCTTATTTCGCAAAATATTTCGAGAAAATAGTTTACGATCGACTCAGTAATTATATTAACACTTACAACCTAATACACCAAACCCAACATGGCTTCCAACAGGGTCACTCCACCTATATGGCTTTATTAGACATGGAGGACAGAATTACAAAAGCAATCGATGCAAATGAATTTGCCGTAGGTATCTTTATCGACCTCGCGAAGGCATTCGATACAGTTGACCATTCTATTCTACTAAAAAAGCTTGAAAATTTGGGAATTAGGGGTTCTACCTTAAAATGGTTCTACAGCTATTTCCAGGATCGTACTCAGAAGGTTATGTGCAATGATGTACTTTCAGAGGGTCGTAAAATACTATATGGAGTCCCCCAAGGCTCCAATCTCGGTCCTCTTCTGTTCCTCCTATTCATTAATGACCTTGCAAACGTTTCAAAAAACCTGTACTTCATCCTATTTGCTGATGATACCAACATCTTCTTCGCGCATCACTCTTGGGAAACCCTACAACAAATAGTTAATAATGAACTAATTCTAGTTAATAAATGGTTCTTAGCCAATCGTCTTACCCTTAACATTGACAAAACAAACATAATATTATTCAGATCTCATCGAAAACCATCACCAAGGGAGTTTGCCCTGGAAATGGCAGGAACCCCATTATTACGAGTCGAGTCCGCCAGATTCCTAGGAGTTACGGTCGATAGCCACTTATCCTGGAGAGAACATATTAATTTCATTGCCAAAAAACTCGCTAAAAACATTGGTATTCTATATAGGGTCTCCCACCTTCTTCCTGAAGCCGCCAGGTTGAATTTATATAACTCTCTAATCCTCCCATATCTAACATACTGCAATATGATCTGGGCCTCCAACTACGACTCAAGAATTAGTAAACTAATTATCTTACAAAAAAAGCTATCCGAGTAATTGCAGGTGCCCCAAAGGGTTCTCACACTCATCACATCTTTAAGAAATTAAATCTGTTAAACTTGAAGCAAGTAAGAGCAGTTCAAATCGGAGAGTTCGTTTACAAATCTCAAAATAATATTCTCCCGAGTTTATTTCATAGCTATTTTATAGCTGGTTCTCAAATCCACTCCCACAACACTAGGAATGCGACTTCTCTCAGATCAACCTATGCTCGTACCAATTCACGAGTATTCAGCATCAAGTTCTACGGCCCAAATCTTTGGAATACCATTCCATTAGACATCCGCCTTGCGCCAAATATCTACTTATTTAGGATTAGATTTAAAGCATATCTCTTAGCGTCATCTGACTGACCTCCCCGGTGGTGGAGGATCCCTGTGAATGGCCAGCCTTCTCCTTTTCCATTTCCTTTTTCTTTCCCTTCCTCTTCTCGTCTCCTCTCTTCTCATGTCTTGCATTCTTCCTCACTTTCCCTTTCTGATCTCCCTGCTTTCTCGCTCTTCCTTCTTTCAACTCTCCTCTCTCTTATTTCGCATCTCCTCTACCTCCTCAGTTTACTTATTTTAGTAGTAAGGATTTTAGTTAAGGATTTTAGTTAAGGTTATTTTGGGGATTTTTGCCCAATCACTATGTTATTTTTTGTGTTGTTGCCTGCAGTTACTAGTGTCTATCTTATTGTATCTTTCTTAATAGTTAAGGTATGCACCCTACCGTTGTTTTTTTGTTCACCTATAGATTTCCTCCGTCCTCACGAAATGTCGTAATTTCTGGACTGTCTCATGACCGTATTATTATTGGTTTGTAACGGAACTTGTAGGTCGCCCCAACTAGCGGGAATAATCCTCCCTTTGGGGTCTCCTTTTGCCTCATGTAGCGTGATACACCTGTTAAATAAACTTGATTCACTATTTGTATAACGGGTCACATTATCTGATGCAATAAAGTTTTTTCTGATTCTGATTCTGATTCTGAAAACCCCTCTGGCCTATGGGAAATATGTGTATTTTTTCCAGTCATTTCAAATAGATGCAAAAGTTTTATTTTCAGTACCAATTTGAAGGTAATGGTCTATAGACCAATATTGGTCCGAGGGGAAAGAATTCAGATAAAAAAAGAAGCGTGGGGGCTCGAAAAACCCCTCCAACCTATGCAAAATATGTGTATTTTGCTCCAGTCATTTCCAGTAGATGCATAAGTTTAGTTTTTTCAGTACCAATTTGAAGGTAATGGTCTCTAGATCAATACTGGTCCAAGGGGTAAGCATTCAGATTAAAAAATGAAGCGTGGGGGTTCGAAACCCCCACCTCCGTCCTTTGCGAAATATGTGGATTTTACTCCAGTCATTTCAAATAGATGCAAAAGTTTCTTTTTAGTACCAATTTGAAGGTAATGGTCTATAAGTCAATACATGTCCGAGGGGAAAGAATTCAGATAAAAAAGAAGCGTGGGGGCTCGAAAAACCCCTCCAACCTATGCAAAATATGTGTATTTTGCTCCAGTCATTTCCAGTAGATGCATAAGTTTAGTTTTTTCAGTGCCAATTTGAAGGTAATGGTCTCTAGATCAATACTGGTCCAAGGGGTAAGCATTCAGATTAAAAAATGAAGCGTGGGGGTTCGAAACCCCCACCTCCGTCCTTTGCGAAATATGTGGATTTACTCCAGTCATTTCAAATAGATGCAAAAGTTTCTTTTTCAGTACCAATTTGAAGGTAATGGTCTATAAGTCAATACATGTCCGAGGGGAAAGCATTCAGATAAAAAAATAAAGCGTGGGGGTTCGAAATCCCCGGCCTATGCTAAATATGTAAACTGTTGTAACTTTTGATTGGATGGTCCGATTTGAACATATTTGGTATGTATGGATTCAGAATCATGAGATGCAAGTGATATTAACATTCACATTGCACATAAAAGCGTGTATTGCATATAAAAGCGTGGGGGTTCTAAATCCCTTTTCCGGCCTATGCGAAATATGCGTATTTTGCTACAGTCATGTCCAGTAGATGCATAAGTTTCTTTTGTTCAGTACCAATTTGAAGGCAATGGTCTCTAGATCAATATTGGTCCGAGGGAAAGCATTCAGATTAAAAAATAAAGCGTGGGGGTTCGAAACCCCCTCCGTCCTTTGCGAAATATGTGGATTTTACTCCAGAGTATTTCAAATAGATGCAAAAGTTTCTTTTTCAGTACCAATTTGAAGGTAATGGGCTATAGATCAATACTGGTACGAGGGGAAAGCATTCAGATAAAAAAAATTAAGCGTGGGGATTCGAAAGCCCCCGGCCTATGCGAAATATGTAGACTGTTGTAACTTTTGAGTGGATGGTCCGATCTGAACATATGTGGTATGTACGGATTCAGAATCATGAGTTGCAAGTGATATTAACATCTATATTGCACCTAGAAGCAGTGATGGTGCCAGTGTTGGCGCATATCCACAAAACTAAAGAAAATTTCATAAGAAAGTTGCTAATAAACCGGCTATGACAAATTGAACGTACATATACCGGGGTAGTAAAATATTGCATATTGTTCTTGTCCTTCTACTTCGCACATGTACACTTGCAAAGAAGTATGCATTTCAATTTTGCCTTCATGCACTTGCAGAGAGATCAGGCACTTGTGCAAGTGCACTTCACATCCAGGTGGAATACATCCCTGGTGAGGGGCAGCAAGGTCCATATGGGAAGCAGCTTGCCTTCCTCTTCCTTCCATCCATGATTAGTGGGGTTGTTCAAAGGCATCATGGACCTATGAGCTGTTGTCCATATGCTCGCTTGAAATACACTTCTATTGAGATGTTGATCCAAAGCATCGGTTGTTGGGGGAATTCTCTCCACGTCCCTAGTCTTCTGTGAGAACACCTTCATTCGGACGAGGTCAACGTCAATGTCATCGTTGGAGTCATTGGAGCACAGCCTACAGAAGAATTTGCAGCAGTATCACTTACCCTTGAACTTGAACGATCCTGATCCTGTAAATGTCTGATCCTGTAAAAGCGTGAAAGAGGGCCATTGCTTTGCACGCTGTCGTTCCAAGGTTTGAGGCGAGAGTGTTCAGGGAGATCATTCTAGTTGTCTTTCCCTCTTTGAAGGAGATCCAGATTTCTGCAGCAGGATTCAGAGCCTTGATATGATGGAAATTACTCAACAGAATTACGACAACATCAGTATCTCCGGTATGAACCTTCCCAAGTGACCATATTTGAAGTGCATGTAAGAGATGTATAAGGACACGAGTGTCTGCTTGTTCATGGTTGCATTGCTCCATTGGTGGACTGTTTCCTACATGATGGACTTTATCACCTACAGTGATTTACAAATCCTTTTCATAGCTGAAAGTTGATGCACGAAGTGCCATCCCTCATGGAGGAATTTGCAACTGTCGTCGACATTTCCCCGGACATTTCCCCGGACATTTCCCCAAGGACGTTTCCCCTCCGATTTCGACTAGGACATTTCCCCCTGGACATTTCCCCCCTTCTGTACAGACCACCTCGAAATACTCTAATTGAACAAATAGTGTTCGTACCTTACGTTCCATAACGAATGCCTTGACGGCATCATCAAAGTAAATGCTAAGAAATTCATATAAATAGCTATGCGTATTAAAGGCACAAACATAATTGTCAATAAATAAACGCGCGAGCGCGAATATTTACAATAAATAAACAACGACCGTACGTTACGTTCTAAACCTTTAATGTTGATTACTGAGTCTTCGCTAATAAGTCACAGTCGAAATACTCTAATTGAACAAATAGTGTTCGTACCTTACGTTCCATAACGAATACCTTAACGGCATCATCAAAGACCTACTGGGCGTAGGCTACCTTCCAATCCCTTCTTTCAATACCTAGGCCTTACCTTCGTTTATCGAACGAGCGCGAAAGAATTGGTGCATATAAGAAGCAGACATTTCAATTTAGTTATTCCATGAGCTCGTTATAGCTTAGTCGAGAGACCTGCGGAATGGAATTTCAGGAAAGCACCAGAGGTGGTCTCAGACTTTGTTACGGTGGGTACACATACACCAAAAAAGCCGAGAAGACCAATCGCATACGATGGGAATGTTCGCAAAGGAAAACAGTGCAATGCAAAGGCGCAGTGACAACAAGTTTGCAGGTAAGAAAGAACAATCTCATTGCTTGCAAATTTTGTAGAAGATTCTTAACATTGAATTACAGCAACTGTTTATGGTGTATTGGGTTACATTCTGACCTCACACAAACCAATGTTATAATAGATGCAAATGTATATTGTAGAGAGATGATTTGCACGTGACTGTCGCGCACTGCCACGACGCAGATGTGAGCGCTGTTGAAGCTATGAAAGTGAAGGTGACAATGCGGTCTCAAGTCCGTAATATCCGAGCTCGTCCGGGACAAGTCCTGGCGGCCGCAGTTGCTTCTGCCTCTGACGATACTCGACTAAAATCGGTCGAACAGATTCGGTCAGAAGAAATCTACGACGGTATGATTAAATTACATGTACCTTATTTTATATGGTCTATCCTTTAGTCGTTTTAAAACCGTTGCACGTGCACACACAGTAATTTAAACTGTATCCATAATTATGCTATTCATACTTCATAAATGTTAAGTATTATACTTACGTCTATTTTTTGTATGTAAGCCTAGTATCAACTATAGATACTCTAGCCAGCGTATGAGAGTTAGCCTGCTCGTTCATGCATGGGTTTTTTTAATGTTTGCTTATGGTTTCAGACAAAAGCGAGGAATACTGCCGCCGGACCCGGCGACCTTGGCAGATTTAAGCCTGAGCGACAATTGGACGGAGACGCGAGGTGAGAACCCGCAACCGTTTTTGGTTCATGACACTGGGACAGCGTCTCCGAACCGCATCATCGTCTTCGCATCTCAGACTCAACTGATGCACCTGGCAGCCGCAGACACCTGGTTTATGGATGGCACATTTTCATCGGCTCCACGTCTATTCCACCAGTTGTACGTAGTTCGTGCACCTCTTGGCCAGTCCGCAGTGACATGCGTCTACGCATTACTATCAGGTGAGTCCATATATATATTAGGCCTATATCAATGTTTCATCGATCATCCATTTTTAACTCAACTTGTCGAAAGGATAGCGGGCGCGTGTGGTCGTTGGCTGGCTTGTCGCTGTGTTTGTCGCTGTCAAAATCTTTGTCTTAATATACATTACGCGACCATAGTGTTAACTATCCCTGGGTTATAAATTTATTGACACTAGACCACTGGATATTGTTTCAGGCAAATCTCAGGAAATCTGCGAGACTATGCTGAAGGCTGTCGTAGACAAATGTGAAGCTATCGGCATGAGTGTCGACCCCGCAACAATCATCTGTGACTTTGAAAAAGCGGCCATCAACTCCGTCACTGCCACTTTAGGCCAGCATGTCACGACGCAGGGGTGCTTCTTCCACCTAACACAGAGCACCTGGCGAAAGATTCAAGAATTAGGCCTGTCTGGTCACTATCGTGAAAACGATGACTTCAAACATTTCTGCGGCATGCTCGATGGCCTGGCATTTTTGCCAGTTGGTGAGGTAGCCGCTGGTATGGAATTTTTGCGCGCGTCCATACCTGTTGGCGACGGCTTGGAAAACATAGCTCAGTTAATCGATTACTTCGATGTAACATATGTGAATGGAACTGTGAAAACTATAAAACGACCCAATCGCGCAAACGGCATTCAACCGCTTCTGATTAGAAGAATTCCTGCACTCTTCCCTCCTGCAGTCTGGAACGTCCACGTCGTTACCAAGGCCGGCACTTCCAGGACTAACAACTATTGTGAATCGTGGAACAATAGTTTCTCCAAACTGGTGGGCCACTCACACCCGTCAGTGTGGGTGCTCATAAACGCACTGCAAGAAGACGGCAGTCACCGCCATACAGCAGACGGCGCACGGTCAACCTCCGATTAAAAGGGTCAAGCGTAGTACGATTCAATTACATGCACGTTTGCGCCAGCTCTGCCTGGACCGTTGTGATGGCTCAAAATCAATAGAGGAAACTCTGTCTGGCTTGGGTCACAACATACGCTTGCACTAAATAGAGTTTTCAAGAACACGTTTCAGATAGGTCTGATAGGCCTGGACTCTGTTATTGATAGTCATTATCGCTCAGATACGCTTTTGGACACGATTTTAGAGACACTGTTTTATAGAGACGTTTATAGAGACACTTTTTAGCGTTCATATACATAGGCCTAGACACGTAATACACGTTTTCATAGAAATATTTCTCTTTGTCATTAAACAGGTTTTCCCATACTGTGTAGCCTATATTGTTGCATATTGGAAATGTCCTAGGGTGGGGGGAAAACGTCCGGGAAATGTCCTGGGGAAATGTCAGGGGGAAATGTCCAGGGGGAAATGTCCTACATTCGTCGTCGACACTCCATTTTTTCAAACATCGCCAAGGCTGAAAGAAATGGCAGCAAAATTCGTCTGTAGACTGTACTCCAATGACTCCAATAATGACATTGACATTGTAGAAGGAAGAGGAAGGCAAGCTGCTTCCCATATGGACCTCGCTGCCCCTGGCCAGGGATGTTTTCCACCTGGACGTGAAGTGCACTTGCACAAATACCTGATCTCTCTGCAAGTGCATGAAGGCTAAATTGAAATGCATACTTCTTTGCAAGTGTACATGTGCGAAGTAGAAGGACAAGAACAATATGCAATACTTTACTACCCCGGTATATGTACGTTCAATTTGTTATAGCCGGTTTATTAGCAACTTTCTTATGAAATTTTCTTTAGTTTTGTGGATATGCGCCAACACTGGCACCATCACTGCTTCTAGGTGCAATATAGATGTTAATATCACTTGCAACTCGTGATTCTGAATCCGTACATACCACATATGTTCAGATCGGACCATCCACTCAAAAGTTACAACAGTCTACATATTTCGCATAGGCCGGGGGCTTTCGAATCCCCACGCTTAATTTTTTATCTGAATGCTTTTCCCCTCGTACCAGTATTGATCTATAGCCCATTACCTTCAAATTGGTACTGAAAAAGAAACTTTTGCATCTATTTGAAATACTCTGGAGTAAAATCCATATATTTCGCAAAGGACGGAGGGGGTTTCGAACCCCCACGCTTTATTTTTTAATCTGAATGCTTTCCCCTCGGACCAATATTGATCTAGAGACCATTGCCTTCAAATTGGTACTGAACAAAAGAAACTTATGCATCTACTGGACATGACTGTAGCAAAATACGCATATTTCGCATAGGCCGGAAAAGGGATTTAGAACCCCCACGCTTTTATATGCAATACACGCTTTTATGTGCAATGTGAATGTTAATATCACTTGCATCTCATGATTCTGAATCCATACATACCAAATATGTTCAAATCGGACCATCCAATCAAAAGTTACAACAGTTTACATATTTAGCATAGGCCGGGGGATTTCGAACCCCCACGCTTTATTTTTTATCTGAATGCTTTCCCCTCGGACCTGTATTGACTTATAGACCATTACCTTCAAATTGGTACTGAAAAAGAAACTTTTGCATCTATTTGAAATGACTGGAAAAAATCCACATATTTCGCAAAGGACGGAGGTGCGGGTTTCGAGCCCCCACGCTTCATTTTTAATCTGAATGCTTACCCCTTGAACCAGTATTGATCTAGAGACCATTACCTTCAAATTGGCACTGAAAAACTAAACTTATGCATCTACTGGAAATGACTGGAGCAAAATACACATATTTTGCATAGGTTGGAGAGGTTTTTCGAGCCCCCACGCTTCTTTTTTATCTGAATTCTTTCCCCTCGGACCAATATTGGTCTATAGACCATTACCTTCAAATTGGTACTGAAAATAAAACTTTTGCATCTATTTGAAATGACTGGAAAAATACACATATTTCCCATAGGCCAGAGGGGGTTTTTCGAGCCCCCACCCTTCATTTTTATCTGCATGCTTTCCCCTCGGACGAATATTGATCTACAGACCATTACCTTCAAATTGGTAGTGAAAACGAAACTTTTACATCAACTTGAAATGACTGAAAGAAAAATGCACAGGCACGTTCCTCCACTACATTGATCAAATGCTGATTCACAAACATAAATATTAGTGTTTAGAACGTCGACATCTACCGAATGCAAAGATAAAATATAATGGCCCTTACCATTCTCGTATATCGCCAGTGTTTACTGAGAGGTGATAATCATGCTCCAAGGTCTGCAAAACAAAATCATATCCTATGTATGAGGAAACAGCGCTTATTACGCGAATCTAAATGTTGGACAAATACAACATTCCATGCAGTGCCGGTATCACGAAATAGAGTATCCGTCCTAGGACTATCCGGGGGATGAATGAATTTATCCCCCCGGATGGACTATACCGGTATAGAGTATCCGGGGGATAAACCATTTCTATCTCCCATCGTGTGAAATTATCCCCCGGGGGATAAAAATGCACAGGTATAAGGTATTATTTTATTAAATGCGTATAATTTATGAATATATATTTTAATCAAAATCCAAAGCCAGAAATATTTAAAGCAAGTGACTCTAAGTGAGCCTTCAAGTTCAAACGTCCATTTTAAAATGTTCACTTTGAAGCACTTTTTCACTAAAGTGAATGCGCTCTTTCAGATCATAAATTCAGTTCAACTGCTTAACGGCTCTATGAGGGCGAATAATTTTTGATGTATTGATTATAGAACTGACCATAAGCAGTGCACTGTTAGTTAGTTAATCATGCTTTTTAAATTCATTCTTAATGTTTGCTGCTTTGACTGTACGTTTGTGCAAAAGTTGTTCAAGTCAGCTTGTCTCCCTTTTGCGTATAAATCTTTTCACTCAGTGACACCACTATGGCATTGCACTGCGGATCATTCCCACTTCAGCTCCACTGATCGGTGTGCACTGCGAGAGGCACTATATAAATTGATAGATAGGCCTACAATACAATACCTGAGCCACTCTTCCAGTGGCGTGAGGGCATTGCTTCAAGAGGTCCCGAGCAGTGACGTAACGAAGGGGCAGTGTGAGTCATTTCTATCATCCTGCAAATTTTCTTCTGGTCTGGACACCGAAGTTCGTGTCGTTTAAAAGAAGGAAGACAAATGACTGTTGATATTTGTTTTTCTCCTTTTATATGCTTCCATCGCATCAAGACCTTCACGCAAGTAATTTGTAGCCGTGTTGAATTTATATGTAAACCTGATGATTTTGTTAATTTGGTTGCAAAATAAACATGTTGATTGATTGATTGATTGATTGATTGATTGATTGATTGATTGATTGATTGATTGATTGATTGATTGATTGATTGATTGATTGATTGATTGATTGATTGATTGATTGATTGATTGATTGATTGATTGATTGATTGATTGATTGATTGATTGATTGATTGATTGATTGATTGATTGATTGATTGATTGATTGATTGATTGATTGATTGATTGATTGATTGATTGATTGATTGATTGATTGATTGATTGATTGATTGATTGATTGATTGATTGATTGATTGATTGATTGATTGATTGATGATTTGATTGATTGATTGACTGATTGATTGACTGATTGATTGATTGATTGACTGATTGACTGATTGACTGATTGACTGATTGATTGATTGATTGATTGATTGATTGATTGATTGATTGATTGATTGATTGATTGATTGATTGATTGATTGATTGATTGATTGTTGATTGATTGATTGATTGATTGATTGATTGATTGATTGATTGATTGATTGATTGATTGATTGATTGATTTATTGATTGATTGATTGATTGATTTATTGATTGATTGATTGAATTATGGGAATGGACTTACTCTGAGGCGTTGCTTAATTAACGTGAGATTACAAGAGCACACAGAACACAAGAGCCCCTGAAGTTGGTTCGTTGCCTCAAATGGCTTCAATGGCTTTGCTGGTGTACCTATAGATAGGCCTACGAAACGACCGATATCAAGCGCGAGCTACCAAGGCACCTAATTAGCACCTTATTCCCTTATCAGTACACTGTCGTTTGTGACTGCTGATATTTGTCTTCCTTCTTTTAGACACTTCCATCGCATCAGAACTTCACGCAACTAATTATGCGAATGGATTAACTTTGAGGCATTGCTTAATTAACGTGAGATTACAAGAGCACACAGAACACAAGAGCCCTTGAAGTTGGCTCGTTGCCTCAAATGGCTTCAATGACTTTGCTGGTGTACCCATAGATACGAAACGACCGATATCAAGCGCGCTACCAATTCACCTAATTAGCACCTTAGTCCCTTTTCATGACACTGTGTCTTAATTGCATTTTGTCTGAAATCCCCTACGTTGTCTCCGTTCTTTCAAGGATTCAGGTAATGATGTCACTATTTAACTCCCACCATGCTTCCCCTGCTATTACCTGCCGTACATGCTCAAATTCGTACATACTGTGCTCGTTGCAGACACTCACTGTGTGTAATTTTTGATATTTAGTTAACTAGTTAAGATGTAAAATTTTTGGTACCCACATGCATAACCTGCTGCCACGTTTCCCATGTACATGGGTAACCCTGTTAGCGGGACCCTGGTCCCTTAAGGGTTTCTCTCCCTTTTCTTTTTGTTGGCGTTTCTATAATAATTATATTTGTGATGTTGTGATGTTGCCTACTTGAAGGAATAAAATTTTTGGTTATGGTTATAATGTCATCATTTGAGAAATAAACAGCAGAGTACCATAAATAAAATTTTAAAAGTTATTTGAATTTCTAAGTTATCCAAATAATTATGCGAAATGTTGTCTTTGTAGGCCTATACAGTAATCTCCGATTGACTGATAAACTTACTTATATTACTCCATATCAAGTTTTATATTAGTAAAAATTTTAAGTAGGCCTTCCAGTTTTACTAAAGTAAGCTAGTCTACACTCTATACTCAAAAAGTTTAGTTTTTAATAATTATTATGTTATTTTATGTTAGTCAGCGTATGTGGACTTAAGTTTACAATAATTAAATTAGGAAAGATTTCAATATTTTTAATTTCTCAATTTCTTATTAAAAAACATATAAAAATTTATAAAATAATTGTTGTAGATTAATGTTATTTAGTTGGGTTGTTTGCTGATTAAAATTAAATTGTTTAAATACAGTTTTACTTTCAAAATGCAGTACAAGATGTAACAGAGTGAAATTATTTTCTAGTTTCTTTTGTCCCGTTTTCCCGTGTTTTATTTGTTGTTGGCTTTAGGCATAGGCAATATGGGCGGCTGCCTAGAGCGGCACTTTTCAAGGGGCGCAAATTCCGACAAAATACATGATGGTCACTTACGTCAAAATGATATCATTTATGAGTAAGGGGCGGCACTTTTGTTCTCGCTTATAACAAAAAATCGTCAAGGACAGTCAAAGGCCGCCTCTGATTCCATGAGTTTAAGGTCTTTCAGTTGAAGCGCAACAAATACAGCCTTGATGCACAAACTAGCCAGCCTGGATTGGTCACCAACCTTAGGACTTGATGGGCTCGCGCGGCTTTAATTCTTTGTACCTTCTCAGTGTTGTATCTGTGGCATTAAGCCACAGCCCGAACTAAACTCTAAGCAACCGCTGTCAAAGTGAATAACGATAAATTAATCGACTGATATGAAATGATTTTGCTCAAGTCTGCAGCCTTTTCACCCAAACGATAAGAACTCAGGCTAATTGGTTTTAGCAAAACTGGTGGGATTTAGTGTGACTTACTTGCATCACTTATTTGTCATATAAGTCTTGATCAAAATCATACGACGAAACGTTTAGGTATTGGGTGCATTAACATTTCACTGCAAATTTAAGCTTTCAGGAGCTCAGTACCATATAAGTATGCTACTTTGCTTTGAAGTTCAAATTTCATGTAAGCCTTGTACTTAGCCCAATAATCTATGTTTACCATTTTGCTTCGTTATTACACTTTTATAAAACTCGACATTTTTTCCACCAAGTATTGGATTGCATTTTATCAATAAATTTATATAGCGCTCCTCGCAGTGCACACCAATCAGAAGCACTCCCACTGCGAGAGACCCAGAGAAAAGAAAGAGGTCTTGAGACAACGAAAAGAGTCATTTGGCCCACCAGTTAATAGGGAGGAACGTGTCGAAGGAGGGGGCTGGTTCCATAGTGCAGAGCCAATGAAGGCAGAGGGAGGCTCGAGACTTAGCAATAGCAGTCCTCGCTCGCGGGACAAAAGATCATATATGATGTAACAGCGCTTGTTACACGAAAGTGTCAGAGAACGTAATTGTAGAACCCATGCGTTACCTTGACTGACAGCAGTTAAACTTTGCGTCAACACCTATTGATTGTTGAAAGAAAAACAACGCATATTGCAGCGAATTTAACCGGGATTGTGACTGAAAATACAACATATATTACGGCAATGTCTGTCGAAAACTGGTGCGCCGTGCGTGGTCCCTATCTATAAAACTATTCTGTGATCTTGGGACTACAATTTTCTGACCCGGAATGACCTGATAGTAGCTGCTATCGAAACAATATGGTACAAATATTTGGTTGGTTAATTTATGTTTATCGACACTGTTTAATAACATAAATTATTAGCGTCGCCCTCCTCCTATCTCTAGGCTTGGGACCGGCACTACCAAAGTACGAATAGTGGCGGAGTGTTCGTTACACACACACATACACACACACGTGTATATAATAGGGCAAGAACCACATGGTCTCGTAGTCTGCAAAACTCAGCATCGCCTAGTTGTCCAAATGTGAGCCATCAGGTCTCACCCACGTGAACAGCATGCAGACACGCGGCCTGGTCTGTACTGAAAGAGCAGATGTACGAATCTAAACAAATTCTACAGAGTCCTAGATTTCTTAGGAATGCTGAAGACATATTTATAATTCAACATTTTTCTGTTTCATTTAAGCCTCCTCACGATCTCAGTTATGAACTGCATTGTCGATGGCAGATCAACCGGTGAGGGTGAGGCTAATTTCCAGAGATGGGTAACTAATCGATTAGATGCTAATCGATTAACTAATTGATTAGACAAACAGCTAATTCTAATTCTAATCGATTAGCTGTAGTCTGATGCTAATTCTAATTCTAATCGATTAGCAATTATCAGCTAATTCTAATCGAAAATCGATTAGCTGATCGATTAGATGTTTGAAAATTAAACGGAGAACGCGTTCATTAAGAGTGAGTCTATTAATATTGAGTTTGAAGAATTTACTTAATTACTTATTTATCTGAAGGCTATTTCAGACTTTCAATTATCTGTTCATGGTTATAAAACATGGGAACTAGTACAAGTTCTCATTTCTGCGCCTAGTTCTCCATGCTTATCACAATAGCTGCGCAGACAACTGATGAAAAAAATTATTCTGAATTTATTATTGTTAAAACGTTCTTTAAAAGTATTAAGATAAAAGTGATAGGCCTATCGGAAGGAACAGCTAAATTAGTAGGAAGTGTAAAAATTCAGTAAAATCGTCTGCGCTAATTGAAGCCAATGTACATATCGTCAAACTTCGTCCGTTATGTTAGGGTGAGTTCAAGTTGACAAAGAAATGGCTGGTTTTGGGACTGTTCTCACGTATAGCAGTTGTACAGCTCTAGGTATTGTAATAGACTGCAGCCTTAGGTATTGTAAATTTGTAATAGGCTACAGGAACTTGCAGTGTTTTGATCAAAGTTTGACAAATTCATGAAGCAAATATGTGTATCGAACTATCGATTATTGATATCTAATTCTAATTGCTAATCGATTAGCTGCTGCTAATGCTAATTCTAATCGATTAGCTAGAAGACTTTGCTAATTCTAATTCTAATCAATTAGCAAATTTCAGTAGCTAATTCTAATTCTAATCGATTAGCAATTCTAGCTAATCGTACCCATCTCTGCTAATTTCTTCATTGCCTTGTAGAAAAGACTGTTCGATCGCTTCTGTTCCCCATCTGCAGAGGCTGAGCAGATGAAGTAGTTCGTACTTCATCATGTGGCTGCCGTTCGGGGTTAATTTAAGGCAACCGATTTCTTCGAGACGTAGGCCTACCCTTCTTTCGATTGCTTCTCGAAGCCCTATTTCTCGATACTTTCCTCCCAGTGTTGCCTTGTAACTTACTAGCCTGTCTTGCTTTCAAGGGCGTAGCCAGGAAGCAATTTGAGGGCGAGGCTTACCACTGGGCACGGTCAAATGGTAAGGGGTTAGTTTTGAAAAGTTGTGTTTTTGGCAATTACTAATTTGGGGGATTTGAACCGTCAACCCCCGTAAATACGCCCATGCTTGCGCAGAACATCTGCTCTTCTGCCATATAGGCCTATCCCTGTCTCTGTCAAATCCCTTCTCTCTCCCTTCCGCTCAGCCTCTCCACCTGTGGACATTCTACGCCAATTAAAATGTTAGAAGCAAGTATCCACACGCAACTGTTCAGCTCCATGAATTATGTGAAAAATTTCCATTATTATAGAGGCGCTTCTAAACACTACAGTCTTACAGAAGTAGGCCTAATTGCTTGTTCATTACATCTCTGTTAATTAAGAGCAACGACTTCTATCCCTCTTTAGAAATCCAATGCTTAAAAATAGCATTAGACTCTCATTATGTGGGCTGAAATATTTTGTTCACATGTTTTCAAGCTGTATTAGATCACGACTTAGAGAAACGGCGTGTGCAGAAGTAACAAACAACGTCTGCCTGTATTCAGGAGAAATAGTAATAGATAGGTCAACAGTCGATATTCTTTTGTTATGCGAAACTGCAATATAAGTCATTCCTTATAGATGGACTTAAGTATCGTGCAAGTTATTATTGTCATCATTAGATTTTGTGAATTGTTGTATGGTCTTTGTCTCAAGTACTTGATTTGATAACTTACTATTTAACGACGTAATGCCAAAACAAAGGTGATTCGTTCCGCCCTCCTCCTTTATCATGTCTAAGGACTGGTACCACCCGAGAGCGGCAGTGGCGGAGTTAATGGAATAGTACAGTAATTACAAACCCTATTCCAAGTCAGACGGATAGACAGCTTAGTAATAATTAGCCAAACCCTATCGGCGCAATTAGTGAATGCATGATAGCGTGCAATCGTATTAATTGCGAACATACACTCTTTGTCTACTTGTAAACCCTAATTTTCTAAGACGCTCATTGAAATTTGAAACACAACGCAGTGTATGATTCAACTGACGAGCGCTTGCTTAACTCTAGAGATGCCACTAGAAGACCAAGATCTGGTTGCCGGGGCAGCACTTCCAGTGAGCATCAGGGCCGATGAGAGGGGGGGTCAGGTGGGGTTGCTGCCCCTGGGCCCGGTTCTATGGCAGGGGCCCCTGGCAGGGGCCCGCAAATGTCTTTAAACTTTTTTCAAACTGAAGAAACCTGGGGTTGTAGGACCTAATGCAGTCTAATTGCTTCAATTTAATAGCTAGGTAATGAAGTAAATGAGGTACTAGATCTATTGAATTTCTTTACCAAAATGTAAGCCAATAACGAATGTGACAGTGGAAATGGGACTGAAAAGGTTAGCATTGTTGTTAACGAAAACGATTTAATAACTGTGAAACTTAACAGTCTCAGTTGCTCAGTCAGAGGATTTAGGAGTGTGCACAGTAACAGAAGTTGGACATACTTATGAGAATGGTTTTGGACTATAGCTGCTGATGCAAAGTTAACTGATGCAGACAAATTTCGATTCCTGACTGAATTCTATAGGCCTACTCCACCAGATTCGTATGCGTGGTCAAGAACTTTTCATTACGGGGTGCGTAATGCAAAGTTCTAGGCCACGTTATAGTTGAGCCTAGTCGAATAACTTGAATTTAAAACACACGTAGGCCTACTGCTTATCATTGGGCCTATTTTGAGAATTATCAGCAGTCAGCCTAGAATTGATTCTTCGTTTTCTGTGAGGCATAACATTTGTACTGGATGTAAATTTCTGAATTGAAGTTTGAGTTATTGTCAAAATAAATAATACTTTAACTTACAACTGGATGTAATTTATCGCAATAAATAATTTATATCAAATTACCAATATTTGATATTATATTAAGTTGATGACGAATTAGAAGATGAATTACCATCAGAAATGTGAAGCTCAACAAAGGAGAGAAAGTTTGTTGAAAGTTAGGAATGCAAACGATAGACAAAAAATCCGTCAAAGCCTTGCATTTTCAATTTAATCAAAAGCGAATGATGCAGCAAATCGAGCTGATAATATCATTGCTATTATGATAGTAGATGTACATGTACGTGTAGTTGATCATGGTAAGCTACAGAGCGAGTTGTTGACGTAGTCCATGTAGACAATGCAACACAGCAATTGACGTATCCTCACCTCTTGAAATTGGATATCGCAATGTGATTAATGTCATTTAAAAAATCATTTTTCACATTCACATAATCATATTTTCATATTAAATTTCTGTAAATTTCTTTATAATTAGAGTCATAGATGGACATTTTAAACCAGTAATTGATTTTCATATTTACTTTACTATTATTATTCAGGGCTTTTAAAAGGAATTTTTATAACTGTAGGCTACGACCCCTTTAAAGCCATAGTGAATTATTCCAAAACGGATGACAATGCACATTCTAAAACTAGTTTTAACTGCACAAAAATGCTTCTACGTCTGCACAAATTCATTTAGACCTGCCCTTTTTGTGTAGAACTGCATGCACACTAAAAGGCCCCATTATTATTATTATTATTATTACCCTTATTATTATTCGTTAAATGTAGTTTGATAGCGTTTTCAGGCTTACACCAGACTTGGACTTAATAATAAAAACGAGGGGCCCTGGTGGATGTCTGCCCCGGGGCCCGATTTGGCTCTCGACGCCCATGGTGAGCATGCTTTCTAAAAGAACGTGATCCTATCAGCATTATATGCCTTAGTCTTATAATTCAAAAAGTCCAATTAAAACATATTCAACTTGCCGGAAATAGATCAGCTCTGGGCAAAATCGGTAGAAATTTACTGTCAAAAGCGATCAGTGTTATAGGTACTTTCTGCAGCTGATGGAATCATGTGGAGGGCCCTTTGGCTTATTCATAACAGGATTGAAGTGCAGTAGGGTGAGCCGAAACTGGTGCGAGAAGCTCGTGACACGTGTTAGAGAGCAGGAAATCTCGCTATTAGGGTCGAACTTATAGCTGTGAGCTTTGGAACCCAAGGACCTCTTAGCTCAATTACAGCAGAACTAAATCGCAGTAGAGTAAACAGACACTTCTGCCAGATGCTCGTGACATGTGTGAGAGCTCAGGAATACTCTTTATCGTGTTCTAATTTATAGCTGTGAGCTCTGGTAAAGCCATTTTTGTACACGACAAAATATATGGTTAAACGGAAGATGATTTAAACTCAAAACCAGTGCGGGAATTTGCTACTGTCTACACAACCCCACCATGTCCTTTACAGAGTCTAGCCCATGGATAAAAACCAACTACAGCCATTTATATAGCGGCGTTTGCAGTAATACCAAAAACCAATCTACGTTTTAAAGCAACAAATAAACTTCAGCTTGTGGCTTTCATAATAACCTGAAACACGGTCTGTTTATATCGATCTGGCACTTTGGCCCATTTCATCAGTAGCGAAGAATCTGGATACAGGTTATTTACAAACAACACCGGACCTTATCTTCTGGAACAGTTGACTATAGTAACTGGTCCTCTCTGTCATTGGTCTTAATGTTACCAGTCTGGTTGATAACTAGAGTCTGAGGTCAGAAACCGAAGCTGCGTCTATAAACTATGCTGCTATACTGGACCCAAATTTCTGCCCAACACAAGCCCCACTATTCCGGCCCCAATCACTGAACATTGACCGTTTGTTGACTATAGTGAGGCCTTTGACTCGGAACGACGCACGATTTTTCGGTATATAAGTAATTGACGATCGTGCGGCTTTCAATGAATGCGTAACCTAGAGTTCTGGTAAACAGAAGTCCTATAAAGAGTCTGCATCGGAAAAGAAACTGCGTCTGTTGACCCGTGAACATCTTGTAAAGGCGTCACATATACAGAAGTAAATCTCCAAGTTGTCAGACTTCTTGGAGAGCAGAACAGAAACGCGCTTAAAGAACTGCAAGGAAAGTTCCCACTGTCTTATCAACATCAACTCACAGCTCTGGTAATGACTTATAATAATAATTATTTAAATTAATTTACCTACTCATTATACCGCAATAGCACAAACTACCTTACACTTAAAGATAAGGGAAGCTGAGGTAATGAAGATATGACAAGGAAAGGCATGGGACGGTAATTAAGGTAAGGTAGAAGAAGATAAAATATGAAGGAAAGAGAAGTAAAGGTAAGGCAGAAAAGGCAAGGCAGGATAGAGTAAGGCAAGGTGAAAAATAGTAAATAAGCATATTGAAAACACACTAAATTATCTGATAAGATATATAAAGTGTGTGGTGAAATAAGATAAAATAAAGGCAAGAGTGATGTAAGGTGAGCTAAGCATTTCTGCGTTTTTGTCAGATCGTTTTTTCTCATTAAAACGAATATACGACAAAAGCTATAAAGTGACCGATTTTGCTGTAACGGAGGAATGTCCAAGATATAAGAAATAATAATAATAATATTAAAATCCATTTGAATTTCCTCATATTTTTGAATATTACACATTATAATTGACATCTGTTACAGTAAGGGTTCGCTTTTGTCCATTCACACGGTATATTACCATAACGAAGCTACTTCGTCTTATTCTTATTAAGAGACATCTACAAGATTCACTACAGTGTTCATATGCTATCTTCTCAGAGAACTAGCTCTTACAAGAAGGAATCTACTAGCTCAAACTATAAAAGGAATTTAATAAATGAAATGAAATCGGTAACAAATAGATGAGAATATAATAATAAAATATTGAAATGAAACCCATAATGAACAGAACAGGAACGAAGTAAAATCCCAAGAAATTATCATCAGCCACGCAGCGATTCGCGTATACCATGGTTCCCACCTCGAATGCGCAATTCTTTGTGGTTCTGAGTCCATGAAGACTTTCGGCGCGTGGGTATTTCACATGGTACCCAAACTCGGGTGCAACTCAATCTGGCAGAATCGACCGACGAGTCACATCCAGTGTTGAAAGATAGCCCAATATTAAGAGCTTTTCTGGACCACTTTGCATCGAAGATGAGGACTGAGAGAGTGTGACAGGCAAGTCCTCAGAGTTGGTAGCATTTTGAATATTAGATAGTTATATAATTGACAGTTGTAGGGTTTGCATTTGCCCACTCACGCTGTATATTACCATAATGAAGCTACATCGTATTATTAAGAGACATCTACAAGATTTACCCGAGAGTTCTTATGCTACACGTAGCCCATCTGCTCAGAGATCTAGCTCTTAGAAGATGGGAATTTACTAGCTCAAAATACAAAGAAATTTAATGTATGCAATGAAATCGATAACAAGTAAATGAGAATATAATAATAAAATATTGAAATGAAACCCATAATGAACAGAACAAGAACGAAGTAAAATTCTCTTAGGCCTACTGAAATTCCAAGAAATTATCATCAGCCAAGCAGCGGTTCGGGTAGGCCATGATTCCAACCTCGAATGCGCAATTTTTTCTGGTTCTTGGTCTACAAACTATTCCCACCTCGAATGCGCAATTTCTTGGTGGTTCTTGGCCTACAAACTATTCACTCAGCGCGTGGGTATTTCACATGGTTACCCCAATGACTCGGGTGACGATGATGAAAGAATTGCGTTTTATGGCAGTTTGAAAATGTGAACATGTATATTTCTGTCAGCGTATATAGAAGAACCTCGGAAACTTTCTTGTTCATAGTAGACGACATCGATAGGACAAGACATTTTAAGTCACTAACCATCGCATATACGGTAATCGTAATCTAATGATTTCCACAGTTTCCACCGAAAAAGTCATGAGCGAAAACAAGCCCAAACGGGCGATGTATAAAATCGCAAGTGCCAGATTATTTGATCATTTTTCGGTACCAGGTTAAGTCCATAGGGGACAAAAGATCTGTCTGTTCTGCATTAGTTTTAAGGTGAATCTGAGGGATTTTAGGCTGACGAACAAAAATGACAACAACAATAATAGAAATGTCAAAAAATATCATCACCCCCTTCAACTGGACAGTTTCCATTTCGGACAGTACACTTTGACAAAACAAACTTTTAGTGTAATATGTTGGATATGGATTTGATTGTGAAGGCAGATGTGAAAAGCTACTGTATTAGCAATCTGCTTATCAATATATCTCGCCCTTTTATCCGCTGCAGCGTTTGCATAGGCCCTACCTATCGAATAGACCTAGCACCATTCTTGACCATGTTTCAAGTGGAACAATATAAACTGTCGGTAGAACTTTGTTCAATTTCGGTCCAATGTTCATTGATAAGACATTCTTCTTCCTTATGAATCCCGTACACTCACAGACACACACAAACATACTCACAGACGCACACACGCAGACTCAAACGTGTATTATTCCAATGCAGATACGAATCTGTAAAAGCTCAGTGTGCCCGTTGTGCTTTAAGGGAGCGAGAAGCCAGTATTTTACCCAAGACAGCATTTTTAACCAGTATCCAGCTTGCACAGTTTCCAATGACAACATAACACCCGACCACAAACACGAATGTTCGTCGTCTTTATGTTTATCGTCATTGCTTTCAAGATTCTTGATCACTTCAACGAGTGGCCTATTTGCGTAGAGAGTAATTGAGGGGAATAAACTACAGAGATGACTAGGCCTACGATGCTGCATACAGCGAATCTGAGAGATTGATCTAAATGAGACAATTGTTGTACTATCTGCTTAGTATTAGGCATAATTCTACACCGTCTGAGATACTGCGTCGGTGTTCTGCATGACTCTCACGATATTGAGACGTATAAGAACTCTTCGCGATCTGAGGCTTCCAAAATTATAGTTCATTTCCCCATGTTAGTTAATCCTAAGCGTCTGTTTCCTTCCTAGTCAGGTGACCTATCCTAACCTCAGTCTGCCAGTCAGCCTATTCCAAGTGTTTGTATGAATTCCATGTCTCCGCAAGTTGTGCCTCTCCCAACTCCAGTCAGTATTAAACGCTGCTGCCAGGGCTTCTCATTTCAGGCGATCGATCGATCGATCTCCTTGGTCGATCGCCTAGCAAAGGTCTGTGGATCGAGAAATCGATCGCGCTCAATCGAGCGCGATCGATTTACTCAGGAAACTGGAGCCATTATTTTATTCACCTAATTTACATTACTTTAATTTTTCCTCACTTGCGGCGGTGGTGAATGCGTTCGAAACGCAGCGTTTCGTGACCTAATGAGTGCTGAGTGATCGCTCCAGCTTGCTTGCAATGGGGGACTCTGTGAGCAGTTCCTTTAAGCGGCGATAGGCGTCGCCAGTATGTGATGTGGTCTAAGCAGTACCTCCGTAAAGTCACTTTAGCGTAAATAAACCATAGACGTCATATATTAAATGTAAGATGTCTATGAAATAAACCTACCGCACAACAGAGCACACAATGTTACCTAGAGTAGCCAAACGCCATGCCATCCTGGCGCCACCTATAGCAGCCATTTTTACAGAGTCCCCATAGGCCTATGATTTGCCATAACAACACGGTGGACACCTCCCGCGTAACGTCATTTGTAAGTTCCTAACGTGACTAATTTAGGAAATTATTGAAAGCAACAATGGCGGCGACGGTGCCGAAGTCGGTTCAAATCCAATAATAATGTACAGTTTAGCAACGGAGCTCGTTTTCGGTTGCAGGTCCTAGGACTGGAGTGAGATCCCTGTGAATAATAGAGTTCAGACGGTCACACCATTTTTCTTTAATAACTTAACGACTGTCTTATTTAACCATGGCTGGAATAGGAGCGCTTCTGAGTCGATCACCTTGAAGGGACGCTAGACTATTTGAAAACTAATTAATAATAGCCTACTATTAATAGTAATAATAACGGAACGGAACTGACATAGGCCTACTAGGCTACTAGATTAGTAGATTAGTAGGCATACTATAATATGCAGCTACTTCCAAATATGTACTATATAATATCCAGCTATACGATTAGCCTCTGATACACAAAATACGCTGTACAAAAAAGCTCTATAGAGGTCGATCGCGCACCGATCGCCTATGCAATCCAGCGCGATCGATTTTCAGATCGCCTCTATTTTCAAATGAGAAGCTCTGGCTGCTGCTAAGCTCATAGTACGCCTTCTTCGGTTTACCCACATTTCCACTTATATGGCTGAAGTCTTTCACTGACTCCCAATCACCTCCCGTATCCATTATAAAACCCTTCTTCGGGTCTCCAAATCTCAACTAGGCCTTGTCCTAAATTCTCTGTTTTTATGCGTATACCTCTATCTGAAACCTCTCCTCGCCCCTTCCACCTCAGGCAAGAATTCAGCTAATTATACTAATTTTGCTACTGGCTTCCCGTCGGCACAGCTCCCTGTAACAGGCAGCGTCTCTCTTAGCGTCTGGCAGCTGACTAATTTAGGAGACGCCCGTCTTGGATGTTTGGTAACCGTCTTCCGTGTGTCTTCGTATCTGTTTAAGTGTGCGTGTGTCGGTGTGATCCTACAATCTTCTGTCGAAGTGCCTCTAAGTGTCCCCTAGTCTGTCTCCGTCATTGTCTGCGGATGGTCTACTTTCCTCACTCTGGGTCAGCCATCTCTGTATCCTTTGTGCCATAGACCCGGACTCTGGCTTCTATGTCAGTTGGTCACCTTGATCCCGACCGTATCTCGACTGATAATTGGGCTGACTATTCGACATTCTGTATAACAATGACCTACACTGTCAGCTAATATATAACTGGTTGTCATTGCTACTATAGCTGCATTATGTCCTTGTCACATATGTATAGACCAGGGCTTTTAAATAGAGCATTTCAAGAACGTCTGAAAAGAAAACGGTGTTATTCAAGAGTCGTGAATTTGAAGCTTCTCTCAACAGGTAGTTGGCGAATTGTCCCTTGAATGCAGTCCCTGATTGGTTGCGTGCGAGAATGTCGGCAGGTTTGCCAATTATACTAGAGAGGCGCACTACATAACGAAGTAGAAGCGAGGTCAAGTTATAAGCGTAACACAATTCAAAAAATTTCCACATAATTTTATACAGTAGTGAAAAACCATTACCAAGACAATTATCAAAATGTCGAGAAAATCTGCCTTATTAAAAAAAATAGTAGAGGTACATTTGACATCTTTAGTAGGTAGCTTAAACGTTCTGAACTATTCGTTTCACGCTGAATTTTCACATAAAATAAGGACCCTACTGAACTAACCCACTTTGACACGTGCATAAAAAAACCGGCCAACATTTTACATCGAGTTAACAGTAAATCTCAGTAGGTAGCTTAAACGTCATGAACTATTTGTTTTACGCTGAATTCTCGCATAAATAGGTGAACTAACCTACTTTGGTACGTGCATAAAACACGGGCCAGCATTGAAGGTGAAGACATTTGGAGGAGTTGAAAATCGCTCCTTGGCCCAGTTTGCTACAGTGGTTAGAGAGTAGTCTATGTAGGAAGCGCACCATGCGCCTCTGTGTTAGTAAGTTGCGGATCGCGGTTCGAAACCAGAAGATAACAATTTAAGAGATTTCAAACTCGGCTAGCACGGTCCTTACACGGGGACCTTAAATGGTGTGGAGTCTATTCTAACGGGCAGTTGTGGCGAAGGATCTCACCCGATCAATTCACTGAAAAATGAACAGGGTCGAGGCCATATAATACCTACGGTCGCTATAGAAAAGCGTCTACATTTACATTCGTTATAGCGCATTTCTTTCAGCTGAACATAAGAAATCGCTCAGTCGTTCGGATCGGAATCGTGATAATTCTACACACGATGACAACTCCCCTTAGCCCAGTCCTGGAGCGTGTCTTAGAGGCTGGTCTATATAGATGTTAATTAAAGTAAATGTAATGCAATTACAATGTAATTGTACATGTAGATCTCCTAACTTTCTAAGCGCATTACAAAAGTAGCGTCAGGGAGACCAGCTGAATCTCAAATCAAGCCGTAAGAGACAGGTTGTTGAGTTAGTTTCTGTGACAGGTTAGAATCCATTGGGGTGACGCCCGAGGAGATAGAAACATGGCATGTGGCCAAGATGGAAAACGCCCGTTCTGCCAACATTCTGAGCTCGTCCTAGGACGCACCTTTTTAAATATTATGTGTTACAAGTGTTCAGATATATATAATAATAATATAATATTTTTACATTACATAGCATGCATACAAAGGCACTGCGCTCGGATGATTACATGTTATGCAATTGTTGGAATCTTAACTAGTTAACTACTAACAGAACAGACAGTTTGTAATACACGGCGCGAAGTGTGCGAAGCAGCCTACAAAGCAACTGCTTGCGCTATCGGGGGTCGAACTTGTACAATTCTAAGCTTTGCCACGGATGCAAATCCAATTACAGTCGTATACCGGTACTTATATTAACATACATATGCAGTAGGCATTATGCTTGGCTAATCCACCTGTGTGGTCCACATAAGTTTAAGACCTATATGAACTGTACCACTGCATCATTCATGAGCCCCGTATATAATTAATGATACACCACGCTATATATTTTTTGTTTATTCAGAAGTTTATACGAGTAACAAACTACCACAATTTGCTTGTAAATGTCAATTTAACTCTCTGAAATGTATCAGCCCCACTCGAAAGCCGGGTCCGGGAATTGTAACGTGGAGATTACTGGCTCAATCCTCACAGAGGCGGTTGGTTACTGTGTGCGAAGTTTGCGAAACAAGTCGTTCACGCACAACTGCTTGCGTTTTATCGTACGGTCCTTTGTGCAATTCTAAGCTTTGGACGGAGTCACGGACTGCAAATCCAATTACAGTCGTATATTGGTACTTATATTGACTTCGGTATGCTTGGCTAATACACCTGTGTGGTCTACATAAGTTTAAGACCTATATGAACTGTACCACTGCATCATTCAAGTGAGCCCCGTGTATACTTAATGATATGAATATTCTAAATTTTTCTTTATTTATTCAGAAGTCTATACCAGTAACAAATCAACGCACAATTTTCTTGTAAATAAGAATTTAATTCTGTGAAAAGTATCAGCCCCAGCGAAGCCGTAATTGGGGACGCTAGCTAACCTTGGTTGAAGTGGTGACGTTCCTGGTCATGTCCATCGTTTCTAGTAACAAAATACGAGACCATTTTGAGATATAGCGTCTCTGTTGAGGACAGTTGTAATCAGTTCATCCAATGGGTTTATGACACTGCTATTGAAATATCCAGTGAACGATTAAGTGCGTAGATTGTAGGGTGACCTACATAATTATATTCTTGCTTATTATTAATTCAAACTGACACACCTAGGATAATAATATTACAAGTCACAGTATGAACGTAGGCCCCGTATTATAATGAAGAGGTCTACCTGTGCAATGTTGAATTATGTGGACCAAACAGATAACCCAAGGCAGGCGATAACCAACTTCCAGTGAAGACCGACTTCAACAGGGTCGTTTTGAAGCATTTGACAGTACAGTACGTGTTCGGCTCATAAGCCGAACGTTGAGACTTAGTTAATAAGATTTGCTTGAAGTCTGCGTCCCGGATCACGCTTGATCAGTACGTCTTTCTCGTGGATTTTTCGGTTAAGGAATAAAACTATTTGCTCGACATTGGATGCTCAAGGCAATCATCAGTCTTTGAAGAAAGTGTAAAAGTTGAAAGCTACTATTGGTCAAAGTCTGTTTTGCATTTTCCGGATTACAACCTCTACAGGTAGGCCTATACGGTATACCACTGGTATCCTATATAACGTATTTTAACGTAGGTCTACTATAAGTGCCCAAATAGCCCAAAATTTCAAAGCATTGAGTCACAATGATCGAGGGAATTTAGGAGATTGAGAAAAGAAACCACAGTGAAGCCACCGATGGCACACGAACATTTATTAATTTTTTGCATCAGTTGTATGCGCTTGATCTGAAAATCTGTATCTGAGATGAGTATAGACCATACGAATGCATGAAGTCTGCTCAGCACACTTGAACGTCCAATTGTCGGATCACAAAACATGGCGCAACCAAATATACCACGTGCCGCACACATCCTCACCACGACTAATGGTAACAGGTGATAGTCCAAAGGTTCAATAGTCCGAAGATTCTGTAATCCGACATAAAATCGTTTCATGTATCCAACTTCTACTTACACTGCGATATCTTTTCATCATTCCAACTTCGATTTAAGCAGGGATTATTTTCATCGACAACTTCTATCAGCAAAATTCTGTTCATCATGAATCCAACTTCTACTTACACTGAGATTCATCTATCCATTATGCCAACTTCCTTCGGACTATCGACGTTTTGATTTTCGAACCTTCGGACTATCGACACGTAACCTACTAATTACGTCATTGGGAGTCACACTCAGTAAAAATTTAAAAATAGTGACAAGTATTTAAATGGTATTTTAACAGCTTTAAAAGTATTTAAAATGTGATTTAAAATATTTACAATGACTCTTAACCCATCACTGCTCAGGATGGACTTCAATTTGGAATGAGTGGCTGTTGAGCTGTTTTTTGAGGCAAGAATTTAATCGGTTTAGCCTCCGAAAACCGCAAATGTTCGACACTGAAAAACAGTTCATCCATTTCATTCAGTTACGTTTTTTAACCTGAAGCTCGTGTGAGGACGCGTGAACCACTCAACCACAGCCTCATAAATTTCAACCGCCTTTCAAAGGTCACCTACGGTAACCGCAGAGTCCGACTCACTCCGCTGTACGTCTGCCCTCATGCATTGTAAACAATGTATTGTCCGTTTACTATGTGTCCTGGAGATCACAGTTGCGGTTATTTTTTTATACGAGCAACGTTTGGACGTTGCACATCTACCTATTTATAAATGGGATTGCGTCAAAATAACCTTTCTCTTGTGGGTCAACCACGCGCTCCGTTCAGCTATTGTTTCAAGAAGTCAGTGATTGAAGAAGGTCCAGACTTCTGTTGTCTAGTCTGGTCTGCGTGGGATATTTCCAGACTAAAGTAGGTTATGAACTCGTTATGTCTATTATTGACTGACATATATACCATGCGCGTGTGTGTAAGCGTATGTTTTTCAGTGTCTATGTTTGTGACCCGTTGACAGAAAATAAAAACAAATCTTAGGTTTCTGGACAAGATACGGACTGAGGTTTGTTGATACCATTTGGACAAATGTGGTAAATGTAATGTCAATACGTTCAAGTAACCTAAGAAAATAAAAGTCCAAAGACGACCATCTGAAAGCTGGCTTTTCTGATAAAAAAAGCAATATGGAGAATTCAAGATTAAAAATCGACCTCGAAATTTCGGATAGGCCCCTATTTAAAATAAACACAGCTTCAAAAGTGTTGTATAGTTGCGGCTAAAACTCCGTAGGTCCACACATGTTATACAACAAGTTCTTGTAAGGACTTAGAAGTTTCAATAACGTGTTATACAAGTTCTTGTAAAGACTTATAAGTTTCATGAAGCTATTGAAATGGTACACTATTATCGAAAATCGAGAACAAAAACAAAAACAACATAGGCTATTCTCGAATCCAATAGTCGTTTCTTTAGGCTAGATGAATAGAATAATAAACAAACACAGTTAGTCTAGAATAATTGGAACAAACACAGTTAGTCGGACGTTGGAAAAAAAAGGTATATGTTTAAAAAGTTCTATGTCTCGGAAATTCGGAAATTGAAATCAGAAAGTTAGCAAGTGTTATGACGGATAAATGCGCTCCACCGCTTGATTTGGCACGCATTCGCTTAACCGGGGCGATCCCCAGAAAACACTTTGCTACCTCGTCGCGACCCACAGGTTGGGAAACGTTGCTCTATAGTCCTGTCAGTGCATGTATTATAATTGTATCTATATCTAATTAGCTAATGCGGCGTAAACCCTTAACCATTCAACTAACCGAATAAGTCCTCATAAAAATTGCCGTTTGCAGGACTCTACTTTTTGTTCCGCCTTCGATACTGTTATGCCAAGTTTCGGTGTACTACTTTACAACTACTAGAACACTTTTGTCGGTCAATGCAATATACCAGAGGTATAGCATAGTCTTGTATTGCAGTGGTATGTGAAGCTCGTCGACATTCACGGGCATTGCCTGTTTTGACGTAAGGACATAATATTTGACCACAATTTTCACATCAGTTTAGACTAGAACTGCGTTTGCTAGTTACATCGACAAACACTGACTCGGCCTGTGGACATAGTAAATCCCTTAAATCTAAATATAATCCGAAATTGCAAGTTATAATTAATTTTTCTTGAAATATTCGACGTGTGAAACGCTCTGGGTTCCGTGAGCAAATGTGCGCTTTGTGTAAGGTTCCGTCACTACAAAAGGCTGAAAGCCACTGATAGCCTATAGGCTCAAAGAAGGCTGCAAGCACGCGCTGCCAATGCTACTACCCTGGAATGCAATAACAGTTCGCAGACTTGCGAAACCGGTTTTTGAAGACATGCGTGCGCTGTCAAACTTGTAGTTTGCGTAAGTCGATTGTTAAACTCTACTTACAAATAAATGCATTCATCGAAATCACGTGACATTGATAAGAAAATGCCAGCCATATCCTTGTGACATCGTCCCACATTTGACGTCGGACATCGCTGAAGAACCAAGGCCACCGCGCATCAAATAGAGGATTGCATACGGGTAAGCAGTGCATCAGCCTTCAGTGCATCATCGTTTAGGAAGAAATGTTATGCAATCGCATTTCTTATAGATTAGAATCGCTTTTTCTTTTGTAAACTCAATTCAACCAAATTTAACCAGACATTAATAGACTAATGTCAGGAAAGGCAACGTTCCTGCATTCGTAGACATCTTCAACAAACAAGTAGGAAGTAGAATGCATTGGCGAAAACAATTTCTTAGCTGATATCAGAATTTGTTAGAGCAAAAGTTCCTTAATTACTAAAAATATCTGTGTCGAGGCCATAGACGATCGCTATAGAACATTTAGGCTACATTTACACGAATCACGCGTATTCATTTCATTCATTCATTTCAGATATTTATATAGCGCCCCTTCAAGATTTCTACTCAGAGGCGCTCCCGACTACAGCGCGGACACTGGAATCGGAGTTTCACGCCGAAGCGCATGAGCAATTGTGATTGAAGGACTTGCCCAGGGTCCTTACGCGGCGGCTGTGGATTCGAACCCGCAACCATCCGGCTGTAAGGCACCGAATATACCCCCTTGAGGTGGATTCAAACCCGCAACCCTCCGGCTGCAAGACACCGAACATACCACTACACCACCGCGCCCCATGACGTCATTCGGACGACAATCAGACAAATTTGAAACGCTTGTAACGTACGATCAAAATCAACGACTCTGGCTGCCTTAAGATGTCGCTAAGCACTGAGGAATTTCACGATCTCGTTCATGGAATATTTAGGGGTAGTTTTACGTGTTCAACTCCCCTCCCATATAAATGAATTTCTGTAATTAAACCCTGAAAATGTAGAAAAACACGTCAAATTGAAACTCCCGAAACTAAAATCCCAGGAAAATGTGCCTAAGCTTCCGATCCGATCTCGTTACACAGCTTTACAACGATTTCGATCGACTGTGTTTATATAATCGTCAGCAGTGAGTTAAGAACTCAAATACCTGCTGGGTCTCTGGCGTGGCGTAAAACCTCGTAAGCCTCTAGTAAGGCATGAGAGTATCTGGCGTGGCGTGAACTACGTAAGCTCAACTACAAAAATAAAGAAGAAGCAATCGGAAGAACTAAGATTGGCTTGAGGGGCCGCTAGAGGTACGCTTTTATTGGCTCGCTCTACAAAATGAGTGGCAAAATGCCTCTCCCTTTCCGTCGACTGTTCAACTCGCTCAAGGTTGGATTAAGGTTGGGGCGTCGTCGAATCTAAAGCGATGAGTGATTGGGTCCGCTCCATTTTCCAGCCAAGTTAATAAGCTTAGATAATTTAATGTGATTTAGGATTTTTTGGAATTGAGTAAGTAGTTTTTTTCTAATGTAATTTTTTAGTCAATATTCCAATCGCAGTTGAAAATTTTATTAACAGTCGGTGGCAAGAGTTGGGGGACCACCCCAACCTGCTGGAAAGTTTGAGGGGACACGTCCCACGGGTCCCATATAAGTGGTTTCGTCTATGCCCAGAGCAATGCAAACAGTCGGAAATTCCTGATTGCAAATTGTATTCCTTCATTATTTGCAAAATTTGTAAAGGGCCTATTGCAATCATACTGGGTAATTTGATACTAATCGAACCTAATTATTATTATTATTATTAAAAAACTTATTATTATTATTATTATTATTATTATTATTATTATTATTATTATTATTTGGAGAGGCGAGAGTTTCGTTGGCACTGACGGCAATTGATTCAAAAATGCTCGCCTTTGACTACATTCGTCACAAAGTTCCATATTCACATCTTTTGATGTTATGCAGTAAACCTTCTGCTGGGCGAGAGCAAGGGGAGCATGCGGCTGATGAAGTGCTGTGTACTTGACGCCGACGCCCGACGGTGATGGGCGGAAGAGGCTACAAGCAGCCTCAGCTGAGTAAACTGTCGTGGGAACCCAACGGCCTAACGGTTCTAACGATCACAAATCTCACAATTATTGTCTTGGTTGTCGAGTTAAAGTGACCGTCATTGTTTTCTATCAATAAAACTAGCATGTGTATACATATTTCAGTTACTACATGTCAGTACATTTGAAAACTAAAATAATAGTTAAGCAAAGTATTAGAATGTATAAAATCTTTACGGTAGCATTGCAATGGACAAAGGTAGACCCCTTATTTCAGAAATCTTTGGTAGACCTAGACCCGTGTCCCTAGAAAACTACTTAGACGTTCTCGACCAGATTGTACATGACCCCAATAAAATAGGATGGTTTTCATTGGTTCAACAAGCATATGAACACATAACATTTATGCGTACATACATGCACACACATACATACATATATACAAAATGCATGCATACATACACAAGTCTATTCATGCATGCATGCATATCTTTACGATCAGTGTTTGTTGTTTCTAAAGAATCACCTTGAAAATGGCGTCTCAGGAGAATCACGTGACCGCTATAATGAGACTTTTAGATGAATGGAAAACTTTGGAAGGCCAGTCCTTGGAATTGGATGGAAATTCGCTGACCATTCCGAAGCTGGTCGCAGTGTCTGGCAAGCGAGTCAACAGTGTCTCGATCGCAGTTCATCTCGAGGAAGTCCTCAGAAAAAACGTCGCCTATCTCAACGAGAAAATAGCATCCGGTCACGTGATCTATGGCGTCAACACCGGCTTCGGCGGAAGTGCAAATGTCAGGTGTTCGGACCTTCTCGAGGTCCAGCGCTCCCTCATTCGTCACTTGAACGTTGGCTTTGGCCAGACGATCGATCTGGACGTTGTTCGAGGGGTGATGGCTGTTCGTGCCAACAGTCTTGCCCTCGGATACTCTGGGGTTAGACCTGAAGTGGTCAAACTCCTCTGTGACATGATCAATGCTGACATCATTCCGATCACTCCGCTACGTGGAACGATCAGCGCTAGCGGCGATCTTCTTTCCACTTCTTACATCGCAGCATGTATGTCCGGTCGCCCGGAATCCAAGGTCATCTACCGCGGAAAGGAAGTCCTTGCGACGGAAGCCCTCAAGGATGCCAAACTTCCGATCATCGAGTTCCAGGCCAAGGAGGCTCTTGGTGTCATCAACTCTGCGTCCTTCGCCTCGACCTTTGCTGCCAGAGTCCTCTTCGACGCCAGCATCGCCGTTCTTTTGACGCAACTGGCGACTGCCATGTCGGTGGAATGCCTTCGCGGAAGGATGGAGTCTTTCCATCCAACCGTTCATAGAGGTCTTCCCCATCAAGGCAACCAGGAGGTCGCAAATAACCTTCTGAAGTTGCTCGAAGGATCACAGTTGGCCAGGCACGGACTGGAGTCGTCAAAAGATGACAACCCAGGAACCTTAAAACAAGACCGCTACCCGCTGCGTACATCACCCCAATGGTTGGGACCAACGACCGAGATTCTCTTGGCTTCGATCCGTCGAGTGACCATCGAATTGAATTCGAGCAACGATAACCCCATCATCGACCATCGCAGGGATGAGATCCTCCACGGCGGAAACTTCCAGGGAATCAGTACAACGATCTCCATGGATCAAACACGTCAAGCCCTCCAGTTGTGCGGCAAGCTCATCTTTGCTCAGCTGTCGGAGATCCTCAACTACACGATGAACGACGGACTTCCGCCGAACCTCAGCGGATGTGACGTCAACTCCGACTTCGGGTTCAAGGGCATCGATACGGCCACTGCGTCCTACGCATCGGAACTCGACTACCTGACGAACCCGCTGACCAATCACGTCGTCAGCGCCGAGATGCACAACCAGTCGGTCAACTCGATGGCACTGGTCAGTGCCAGGATGACCGGAACTGCGTTGGAGATCCTTCAGATGATGTTGACGAATGCGCTGTGTGCTCAGTGTCAGGCGATTGACCTTCGTTGGCTTGAAGGTCAGGTCTTCAGCATATTGGAGACACTTTTGACACGCTGTCAACTGGCTGAAAAGATCGTCGTTGCTGAGATCCCATTTCCGTGGTACCAACTGGCCTTCAATATGAAGGGATGTTCCAGCAAACTGGAAAGCTTCCTCGTCTCCAGAGGGGTACACGTCAACGGAATACTGGTGGAGTTCGCCAATGAGATCAACGCACTCACGGAGATAATGAAGACAGGACAGCACGTCAAAGATGTCTCCAAATGTCTCGGAAAAGGTAAAAAAAAGTACCTAGTTTAAATATAAAGTTTAAATAGTGAACTTTATACGTTGTATTTTAAGGTTGAACTCCCTTTTAAATAGAAAATCGAATTCATGTATTGACTGTAAATTTTGAATTTAAATGCGGAACTTAAGATTCTAAGCTGGGTTCAATAATGGGAGATTGAGTTATAGCTTATACGTGCTAATGATTTGTTGAATATTATGTGCTACATTGCATTTTAATATTGTATCGAAGAAAACGTAGCATTATAATTGTAATTGTTATTGTAAGTAGTAATTTCTATTTAGTCGGTGTACTAACGTACAAGGCGTCAACCAATGGCACACCAAAACCAAGCCGTAATCCGGTAAATATCCAGGTGCCGTGTGTATGAGAGGCTCGTAACTTTATGCCTGACTAGTGGCCTAATCCGGTCTACGTAGTCCGAAAATGTAAGCCGTCGGATAACGGTGTGCTTGAACCTGGCGTAAGAAACGGCCTAGCAAGTCCGACACCTAAATAGGCGTCGTAAAATTAAAATTGGAGTGGTAAAACCCAGCGTCAATAGTTTTTGCGATTATGGCTAATCGCTCATGCTCGAAAGTATTTATAGGAAAATCGAGCATTTTGGACAGTTGATTACACGCATTTATTTCTTAGATAATCTGTTTAAACATGATTGTTTCATCACAATATTACTAATCCGCAAAAAATAACTAATGAAAATTGATAATGTTAATGTTCTCTTTCACAAACTACATTCAACTGTTATTTAACTTGTTACCTAATTGCGAAAATTTAATTTCGTCAACCATGGTAAGTTCATAAAGTCCTTGGCGGAGATTGTAATGACATGGTCATTTTTAAACAGTATCTTGTAACTGAATTCGTCACAAATTATGTACAATTTGGCGTGAAAAGTATCGTAAAGTTCATCGTCCGAGAACGAGTCGGGTGGATTTCGGCGATCCCTAAACGCTCTTTCTTACGTCTTAAAATTCTGTTAAACCGACGAATCGCAACAGCCGCCATCTTCCTGTTCGTTTACTCAGCCGGCCAAGATTGATCATACGCCTGGCTGTTCGCTAACGAGAGAGGCGTAGTCGGGCGTAATATGGGCTACGACGTCTTCATGCACACCGACATCCTACAAGCTGCAAAGTATTGCTGATAAAAGTATAATTCGCGACGCTTGACGTTGTCTAAGACTAAATCACTATCATATATCTAATCTAGTTACTTATATGGCGCGGTTTTCATGCTGCGCAAGACGTCATTCGAATGTTGCTTCAATTGATATTTATTTATTGAGGATATCCTTTATGGACGACCCATTGGACGCATGGTCCGACAGTGCCCTGGGTGAATCGATTTTACAATTTTTACATCAGGCGAAATATATTGCCAGTTCTAGGCTATAATTGTTGATAACTTACATGTTGGTGTATTTTCAGGAACCAGAGAGGCGTACATGTACGTAAGGGCAACTTTGAATGTTCGTTTCAACTGTGGAACGGAGTCCGATCGATTGGACAAATCCCTCGAGAAAATCTTCTCATCTATCAGGAATCGACAAATCGTTGATGTCGTCAGCAAAGTCTTCCAACAGGATTAGGCCAAAAGCCCAATAAAAGCCCAACCCAGAAAACCTACGCCAGCGAACTCTTAACTTTTTATACTTTCTGCGTATGCTAATAAATGCATTCAGATGCACATCAATTTTATAAAATAATGCGGCTTCAGTAGTTAGCGTTTCCTAAATAAGCAATCAACCTCTATTTTTAACGGGGTTAAATAAGTTATTATATTATTTAGATTAGATCATTTAGAATGGCTTTCTACATAGATTTAAGAATATCTTTCTGTCTATGTTGTTCACATTTCTAAAGTAGTCTGTGTCATGAAGCTAGGATGTTTTAAGAACGTTTCTTTCTTCTTTTCTTCAGTATCTTCTGTCTATATTGTTTATAAGTTTCATTCTCTACTTAAGTAGTTTGTGTCTCCTCTAAGGAAACCTCAGTTGAAACAGTGGTTTTACAAGTACGTTTATTGTTCTTTCTAACTAAAATATTGTGCGTAGCCTACGGAGGTCTATGCTTTGCTGCTGTTGTTTTTGCTGTGATCGTAGGTAGACTACATTGAGAACATCAAACATTTTATTTGTAAATAAAACGCATTTATCAGCATGCAACTGTTACACGTTTTGTTATCTTGACACTTATCGTCATTCTACAGAGAACAATTAACGATTTCTTTACGCATAGGCTACGTTCTTAATCGGGACTTAAGCAATAATGATGACTCGAAACGCATGCAGCATATTTAAATACTTTGTACAAATGGGATGATACTTTCCAATAATAAATGGATGAAATGTCTCTAGTTGCCTCATTCTTAACTGAAACATACCAGACGATGCTGTACCATAGCTGTTGTTGAATTGTTGTGGTAGCCCATATGAAGATATTATTAAGTGGATGTCATATACGCTACCATATGTGTCTATATGTAACACATATAATAATTATGTCTATATGTAAGCCCATATAATTTATTTTTCCGTTAGCGTCATATGTCCCACATACGACGTTGCTATTGTGGACGGTATTACCGAGTTCAGATGCCTGAATAATAGACTTTGACGTGTGGCATTGTATTTGCCGTTATCCATTGTTATATTCTTAGCTTGCAAGTGTGAGAGTCAACGATCAAGGTCCACACACATGAACGGCTCTTTCTTTTGGACAACCAAAAGACGGTCGGAATGTCTTTATTGGGTGACCCTAAGTGTAAATCGTCTTAAAACGAAAGGTGTTTATAAAACACTTTGCAGTGTAAGAATGATTGATGATTTAAATTAAACCTGTAAAACAGCAGATATTTAGCACCATCGCTCTCCATGTAGGCCTACTCGTTGGTATCACGACAATTCGTCTATGTACAGACCTTTTCTCACAAAAGAACTTGCAAATACCATCGCCTGCGGGATTGTAAACTCTCGCCTCGACTACTGCAATAGCCTTCTCTATGGGACTTCATCAAAAAACCTAACTTCCCTTCAACGGATTCAAAACAACCTAGCACGGGTCGTCTGCAACTCCTCATATCGCACCAGCAGCAAACCACTCCTCAAATCCCTCCACTGGCTACCTGATAAGGAAAGTATTGTACAAAATCGCCATCATCACCTACAACTGCGTAACAACGAAAACTCCCTCATACCTGTTAGACCTCCTTCAAATTCACATGCCCTCAAGGAACATGCGATCTTCTGGAAACCGAACCCTAGTCTTGCACCGATGTCACACAACAACTGCATCAAGATCCTTCATCTCAGCAGCCCCTCGAATATGGAACAATCTTCCTACGGACATTATAAATTCTACAGCCCTCGCTGTCTTCAAGAAACATCTAAAAACTGAACTTTTCACACAGGCCCATCTTGAGTGATTTACCCCTGCTCCTCAAAGTGCTGCTGAATTGTTGCTTTGAGTCATCGACTGCTTACGAACTACTATACGGCACTCAAATCTCTATTATTATTATTATTATTATTATTATTATTATTATTATTATTATTATTATTATTATTATTATTATTATTATTATTATTATTTTTTTTTTTCAATGTTTTTCTGGAACGGCTATACCTCATTCATATCGGGCGTGGGGTTAATAAAAGTGCCTCTAAATGCTACGGCGTTGAAACGTTGTATTGTGACGGAGATTCTCTGAAATAAGTAGCTGGTCTCTCTCGGTTCACCTGTAGCTAGCTAAGGTGGCGACCCAGGTCCGAAATAAAATTAAGGCCAGCGGTATTGATGGGACCCAGCGTTTCCAGGGCCAGCGGTATGAAAACGTGTGTTTCTAGAAAGGCGTGATATTTCTGTGTCTTTCTGTCCTCTGCCAGACTCGCCGCTGCCCCCGCTCGGGCTGCTGATGCCGTAAGGTACGACGGTGCCAGAGTGTCTATAACTGTGGCGTCCCACACCAGACTTCTGCCGGCTTTCCAGGGGATGAGGGTCATGCCGTCTGGTCTTTTTCCGTCCGATCGGAGCAACCCCTGCGGTTCCTTGATTGTTGGGAACCCTGCTTTCGATAGAGCACGGTATACCAGGTCGTTGAGGGCCCCGTGGCGTGCCACTCGGCCAAAGCCCAGAGGGCAGGACAAGCCATGCACACCCCTGGCGGTGACTGCTGCACCGCAAGAGCACGTGTGAGGTTCGCATATATTAGCTCCAAACCGCAGTCCCACTGCCACCCTGACCGCCTCGTCGCTCAGTTTCAGGCCGCAGGACGTGATCGGTAGTGTGTAGAGCCAATCACCTGCATGTTCGGTAGTGATAGCCCTCAATCTGGCTTGGTCGAATTTCTCTGCTTGTGTGGTGAACAGCTCGGAAGAAGAACGTTGAAGAAGTGGTTTATCCCACTTGGATTGGAGGTGACCTGGGAAGGTCTCTGTTATGTCCATCCCCGAGTCTGCTCGCCAACTCGCCTCCAGCTCTCTCACGTGTGGGTCCGGATTGCCCTCCAGCTGTCTGAGGATATCTGACTGTAAAACGAGGGTGCCCGCGGCAGATGCCAGAAAGGCGGGTAGCGCCAGCGATGACACCCTACGTATACCCAGTCCGCCCATACCTATGGGGAGGGTAGATTGCATCCATTGCGTATCCGTCAGGTTGATATTTAAGAGGTCTTCCAGGCCTTTGCGGAGTCTTTGATCGTAAACGGCCAGAGTGGGGTGGCCTGCGCATGGTGCGCATCTGAGGGTATGTAGCAGTTTTGGGGCGCCCAATGAGCTTCTCAGGATGAGCAGTGCATCCTGACGCGCTATTAAGCATAATCTGCTCAGAGCTCTGTTCAGCTCTGCCACCCTCACATCCAGCGCGCTATGTAGAGCCAGTCCTGTGGAGAGCGGGCGCCCAGTAGGCATATCGATTCTGGGTCAACTCGCTCAAATTGACTGAAACAGCCGTTGGTAATCTGCCGAAGATCCTTGGCCGTCACCTCGCATTTTGATCTGTTGAGGGCGAGGCCCAAGTCCGCGCAATCGGCCTCTAACGAAGCCATATCCGCTGCGACCGTTGATGTTGGTCCACCCAGCGATATGTCGTCCAGAAAACCGAAGGCGAGAGGAGAGGTCAATTTGAGGAGTGCCGTTTGTAGTGGAAGGCAGAAGAGCAAGGGGCCTAGCGGATCTCCTTGCTGTGGGCCCATTCTAGAGTATATAGAGTAACTGCCAAATTTGAGCTGAGATGGTTCCTCATACGCCAGATGGCAGTAAGGCGCGATCTCTGGTAGTAGAGTGTTGATGGAGGAAAGCATTCGATCTCGGTGAAGGCTATTAAAGGCATTTGATATGTCGAGCTTCACGAAGATGGAATCCGGTTCCAGCGATGCCAGAAATCGGCGAGATGCGTGCACCGCTGCCTCCGCTCCGCCCGGCACTGCCACTCCGAGTTGTCTTGGTGATAAGTATGGAGTTATTTTAGGCCCTGAGTAAGAGTTTGCTCCCTTGGATGCCAATCTGCGCCACAGATAACCAATTACTATAGGTCGCAGACCGCCTGTCTTTTTCTTCAGTGCGAACAAAGTGCCACCGAAAAGCAGCGGTCTGATTTCCTGTGGGCAGATGCCCATGAGTAGTATGTTGGTTAGAGCTGTAACCGCTGTAACGAGGGTTGTGCCCGCCTCCGCCGACTTGATCAGCTCCAGAAGATGCTGTGGCCGTAGTCCATCCGGGCCACCCGAGGATCCGGCCGGAAAAGTGCGGATAAGGTCTCTTATGTCCGACTCTGATAATTGCAGTGGTTGGCTGAGCTGAGGAAGCGGGGCCGGAAGCCGGTCGGATGGAGGGGTCGGGTGCTTCACTGAAGTTCTGCGAAAGTCTGGTCACAAATTTCGGCCGGAGTCTCTCCTGAGCAGAGTATCTTTGCAGCTGCCTTGATGTTTCCATCTTCCAGCTTGGCAGAGACAGCCGCTGCAACGGTGTGATCGCCTCTGAATGACTTGTTTTTCGCGTGATGTGGCCCTTGTTTATCTTCGAAGATCGAGTCAGCTCTTGTGGTCCATGTGTCCAGAAACTCAATTGTTCTTTTCTTTATTGTGGACGTTAAGTTGTGGCGCTTTCCACCATGTCTTGGCTGTTCCAGTATCATTGCGGCGAAGCAGAGGAGGCATCGCCAGTGCTCCGGTCGAGTAGGATCCGTTAGCAGCCGGTTGATGATGTTGGTTAACAGTTGGGCTATGCATGTTCTAGCTCCTTTCGGTATGTGGCGAAGGAGCTTAGCCTGTAGTGAAGGATGCTTGGCACATTCGGTGAAGCTGGATGGCGGTGACTGGAGCTCGTCGTTGGTCGCCGGGGTTACGTTCTGCGAGATGGTTATTTGACTTGAGCTCGACTCTGTCCGGTCAGACTGGTTATTCTGGTCAGGTTGTGTAGCAGTGAGTCTAGTTCTGTTTGTGCCCTTCTGGTGGTCAGTGAGTGGGGACTTGTTAGAACCTGGGCAAGGATCTGCCCTAGGACCGTGTAAATGGACTTTTCCATCCTTGAGATGTAGCTGTCTTGGCACGTGACAAACACTACAGATGCCCTTCGCTTTCTGCGAGGAGCCGGAGGATGAGGTCCGAACTGGGGTTCGCTGGTCACACCTGCTCATCTAACCACTGAGAAGTGAGGAAGGCAAGCACGCCTCAGTCGCGGCCCTACACACGAGTTGTTGTTTCAGCTCGCCTGCGACCGATTCGGTTTGTAGGCCGCCGCTATCAGCGAGGGGAGTGTCCGCCTTACGGCGTTCAATTCGTTGCTCAAATTGATTAAAAGGTTAGCTTATTTGGGTCCCCAACAACGTCAAACCTACCCGACTTCAAAAAGCATTATTATTATTATTATTATTATTATTATTATTATTATTATTATTGTTAATTATTATATTGTTATTATTATTATTATTATTTTTATTATTATTATTATTATTATTATTATTATTATTATTATTATTATTATTATTATTATTATTATTATTATTATTATTGTTGTTGTTGTTGAGGTTGTTTATTATTATTATTATTATTATTATGTTATTATTATTATTATTGTTATTATTATTATTATTATTATTATTATTATTATTATTTATTATTATTATTATTATTATTATTATAAAGAAAAGATTATTATTATTATTATTATTATTATTATTGTTATTTTATTATTATTATTATTATTGTTGTTCCTCTAAGATCAGAGTTCTAGGGCCCCATTGTACCAAGGCATGCGACAGCGTTGAATCGCTGGACAGTAACAGCCCCACCAGCCCCGGCCGCTGTCTCCGAAATGTATGAGGCGGCCACCGTGTCCACCACCGTCGCATCCCATAGTAAGGTCCGTCCACCACTCCACGGTATCAGGGTCTGCCCGTCCGGTCTTTCGCCATCCGATCTGGTCAGGCCGGACGGTTCTTTGACTGCCGGGATGCCAGCTTTGTTGAGGCTACTATGGATGAGGTCATTGATATTGCAGTGCCTCGCTTGTCGGCCGAATCCCAGTGAGCACGACAACCCATGCGTACCTCTAGACGAAACGGAAGTACCGCATGCGCATACGCATATTATTATTATTATTATTATTATTATTATTATTATTATTATTATTATTATTATTATTATTATTATTATTATTATTATTATTATTTTATTATTATTATTATTATTATTATTATTATTATTATTATTATTATTATTATTATTATAGTAGTAGTAGTAGTAGTAGTAGTAGTAGTAGTTGTAGTTGTTGTTGTTGTTGTTGTTGTTGTTGTCGTCGTCGTCGTCGTCGTCGTCGTCGTCGTCGTCGTCTTATGTTGTTGTTGTTGTTGTTGTTGTTGTTGTTGTCTGAAAAGTCATCTCAGCAGATCTCAGAGAGTGTTGGCAATGTTCCGGAGAGGCAGATGGTATTCCCCCCGTTATTATTATTATTATTATTATTATTATTATTATTATTATTATTATTATTATTATTATTATTATTATTATTATTATTATTATTATTATAACGCGTCTTATGAAACAGTTACCTCTACCCATTTATAGTCCGCGTTCATTTTAGGTCATAGCCAACGACCTCATATAATTATATAACGTCATAGCCCTCGTTAATTTTACGTCATAGCCCGCCTTTATTTTAGGTCAACCAATCTCCGGACGCGGACGTTTTCAATGGCAACATCCCATAATATGCTGCGTGCGGCCAATGGCAACATGCCTTAATATGCTGCGTATAAGACGAAACGTTGCGGTATATCGCAAAACTTAGGTCCTCGAATCTATAAGCTTGCCGAATTTCACATTGTGCTTTAGAAACGATGGCCTCTCGATTTGTTTACAGTTATAATATCATTAGGAACGCGATTTATTCTAAAAAATATAACATCTTAAGGCAATTTAGTACACTAAATGGGTAAGGCACGTTAGTATTGATAAGTATGAAGATCAAAACGGTATTCTATATTAGGCAGTATGGGAATTGTAAAAAAATAACTGGGGGGTTTAGACGTTGATTTATATGCAGTTTGGGTGTGAAATGTAGACTTTACTATGGGAGCCTAAGAAAGACTAGGGGTTGAACCCCCCAACCCCCGGCAATTCTCATCCTGATATTAGGCCTACTTCAATCATAAGGGATGCGAAATCAAAAATTACCACAACGCTGCAAATATTAGGCCTACAGTAGACGAAATACTACATAAATCTGTAGGAACAGCCGTTAGCTCCCGAGTTCGAGTCCCGTAGGGCGGACATGCTTTGTAGGATGCCATTAGAGCCGTTGTATTGCAGGCTGTGTTTTGTTAGTAGTTAACCCTCAGGCTACCGAGTTTTTTTTGTAACACTGGCTACCAAGGGGGGGGTGGGTTACCACCACCCCTGGATTTCGTGTTTGGTTTCACATATCATAACTTGTAATATAGCATTGGATTCAGCATTCATTTCTGCACAGAATGGTATATTTAGTTGTACATTATGTGAATGCACCTCGAAATTACATCACTTTTAACAACGGAACCCCTTAATTAGCGATATTTTATATTATTGCGTACAATTTGTACTTTTTGGATAAACAAATATAAAATTATTTGTGTTTTGAAACTGATCTATGTATCCAAGATACACACATACATCCCTACATATGTTTATATACGTATAAATATACATCCATACATATATGAACTTTGTCTCAAGGGTCCTTTACAAACATATTAGGCCCTAATCGAGTCCCCAAAGCCATCAATTAACCAACATTGTTTGCTCTCTCCATTTTTTCCACAGTATTGTACTTAGTCTTTATGTTCCAGGTTGCGGTGTGTCAGCCTGTTTTGCAAAGTAAACGAATATACACATAGACCTATCCATACATATAAATCGGTTTACGTTGTGATGCTGTATTCAGCCATTTTCACTCAGATTACGCGTATTATTATTTATTTTGATCACTTCCCGTTTTCAAAAGACAAACATGTAAGTATGCAAATGAAGCCCTACATTTCCTCTAAAAAATAGTATATTTGTTTGTCTTCTAGGAAGAATAGTCAATAAGCTATAGTCGAAAAACTAAGGGGAGGGGTGATATCCGCTGGTGCCTCGGGTATATCGGGTATGACATTTGAATGGCGTGGGCTACCACCATGATGTTTGCCTCAAAATGTGCGCCAATGAATCTGCTACAGCTACCTAAAATGCAAAAATTATATTCCGTATGGTAAAAAATTTGTATGCATAAAAACGTAGGGGGTGGTTACCACCCCCCCTTGGTAGCCTGAGGGTTAAGCTTTCATTTGCATAACATGTAAATGCAGTGGCGTAGCAATGGGTTGTGCAGGTTGTTCAATGCACAAGGGTCCCCAGCGGTGCAAGGGCCCCCGTGCCGAGGGCCCTTGCGTATTATCAGCACCTATAGCTTCCTTTCAGAACGTAATCAAATCAACTTAACTATGCCCAGTTAGCTACATCGGTAAGAGCGTAGGCTGCGTCTCGTGCTCCTCTACATGTGCAAGAGAGCGTGCGGATCGCGGTTCGCTTCCATAAGGTGGCTTATTTCAGAGATCTAAAACCTCAGGCTAGCAATTAAGGTCCGTGCACGGCGACATTAAATGGCGTGGCGCCTATTTAAAACTGGCAAGTGCTTCTGAATCGTTGCTTCGAGTCATTGACTGCCTACGAATTACGGCACTCAAATCTCTACTATTTCTTTACTTAAATCTACAATCGTACACACTCAATAGTGGATAAATCAAACAGCGATTTCTCAGCCTTGGTTCGTTGCAGACTTGGATTGTCTCGAGGTAGGTTTTTTGATATCTTGGTCTCGGACCCCAATCTCACGGTCTCGGTCACGAGGACATTTCTTGACTTTTTGGAAAATGCATCGAGACGAACCTTTTAACTTTTAGGATTCTTCTTCTTAGGTTACCATAGACTTGACACTTGTGACTTGTCCGATTTGATTATATGACATTATTTTATGTTGTATGCAACAGCGCTTTTTGAACAGCGCTTTTTGAAATAAGTTCAAGGAGAGGGGCCCACCATCGAAGCTCTGCACAAGGGCCCCCAAAACCTTGCTACGCCACTGTGTAAATGTACAGCGCAGTGCGTTTGTCAGGCGCTTGATTAAAGAAAAGATATTATTATTATTATTATTACTATTATTATTATTATTATTATTATTATTATTATTATTATTATTATTATTATTATTATTATTATTATTATTATTATTATTATTATTATTATTATTATTATTATTATTATTAGTGCTGAAAAAAGGTCGCCAAAAATTGCGAGCGGAGTTTTTAAAGCAACTTGTCGTTACAAATACAAACCCACTAACTCCTTCAGCTCCACCGCTATGAAAATGTCAAAAGACTCAAGCCATTTTTTTTCTTTTTTCTTTTTTTCTACTACCCAATAAGCACTCTTTACATGCTACCAACGAAAGTACCAGTCTTCAGTTTTAATAATGAAACTGAGTATATATCGAGCAAGTCCCTTTTGTATACCCTTGTTTTGTAGGCCTACTCATTAATGTTTTCCTCAAGGATATCTGGATCTTATCTATAATTAATATCGTCTATAAATTTGTCACAGTCTATAATTGGTCCATAATCGTCCTCAGGTTCAAGTCCATTCAAACGGTCGTTAATATAGGCGTTAAATGCAATCTCAATAAACTCTCGATATAACAAATGCTCCTCGCTTGAAATTATTTCATCTTCAAAATATTCATTAAGCCTATCAACTAGTTCACTGTAGATTGCCTGCGGATCCTCCTTCAAGTAATATTTTACTTCTTTATCAAGCTTCTGCTCATCATAGGCTGGCTGTGCTTCCTGTTGTGGTTTTATTATTTCCTCTTTTAAATCCTCATCAAGATAAAGATCTAACTCATCATCACAGGCTGACTGAGCTTTAAACAGTTTACTCAAAGTCAGGTTTATAGGCTTCTGAATCCTCATTAGAAGAATCAAATAATGATGCTCTCCACATTTCTTCATCAAGCTTCTGTTCTAGCTCCTTTGTCATCATTCTTCGCTCCATCTTCTGAATTGTTTATGATAAAATATCACAATACTATAACATAATCATTTCTTTAATTGATTGATTTTTTCAAAATATTATGCTTGAGCCCAACCCCATTAGGAAACAATTGCCTGGGTTTGTGTTATAGGACTTGTGTCATTAGGAAATTGCGAGGGAGTTTGGGTTATAGGACCTTCCCAAAGGGGTCGGCTAAGGGTTTGTAGGCCAAATAGGGTCTTATAGACCCCCTGTTTCAGGATTCCAGAAACAAATAATTGCCTGGGAACCTTATTTGATACAAATTTCATTAGGACATTGCGAGGGAGGCCCAGTTTGGGTTATAGGACCTTCCCAAAGGGGTCGGCTAAGGGTTTGTAGGCCAAATAGGGTCTTATAGACCCCTGTTTCTTAACTCTCCTTATACATTCTACTAAATGCATGCACACATACATATATTTACGATCAGTGTTTGTTGTTTCTAAAGAATCACCTTGAAAATGGCGTCTCAGGAGAATCACGTGACCGCTATAATGAGACTTTTAGATGAATGGAAAACTTTGGAAGGCGAGTCCTTGGAATTGGATGGAAATTCGCTGACCATTCCGAAGCTGGTCGCAGTGTCTGGCAAACGAGTCAACAGTGTCTCAATCGCAGTTCATCTCGAGGAAGTCCTCAGAAAAAACGTCGCCTATCTCAACGAGAAAATAGCATCCGGTCACGTGATCTATGGCGTCAACACCGGCTTCGGCGGAAGTGCAAACGTGAGGTGTTCGGACCTTCTCGAGGTCCAGCGCTCCCTCATTCGTCACTTGAACGTTGGTTTTGGCAAGACGATCGATCTGGACGTTGTTCGAGGGGTGATGGCTGTTCGTGCCAACAGCCTTGCCCTCGGATACTCCGGAGTTAGACCGGAAGTGGTCAAACTCCTCTGTGACATGATCAATGCTGACATCATTCCAATCACTCCGCTACGTGGAACGATCAGCGCTAGCGGGGATCTTCTTCCCACTTCCTACATCGCAGCATGTATGTCCGGTCGCCCGGAATCCACGGTCATCTACCGCGGAAAGGAAGTCCTTGCGACGGAAGCCCTCAAGGATGCCAAACTTCCGATCATCGAGTTCCAGGCCAAGGAGGCTCTTGGTGTTATCAATTCGGCGTCCTTCGCCTCGACCTTTGCTGCCAGAGTCCTCTTCGACGCCAGCATCGCCGTCCTTTTGACCCAGCTGGCGACTGCCATGTCGGTGGAATGCCTTCGCGGAAGGATGGAGTCTTTCCATCCAACCGTTCATAGAGGTCTTCCCCATCAAGGCAACCAGGAGGTCGCAAATAACCTTCTGAAATTGCTCGAAGGATCACAGTTGGCCAGGCACGGACTGGAGTCGTCAAAGGACGACAACCCAGGAACCTTAAAACAAGACCGCTACCCGCTGCGTACATCACCCCAATGGTTGGGACCAACGACCGAGATTCTCTTGGCTTCGATCCGTAGGGTGACCATCGAATTGAACTCGAGCAACGATAACCCCATCATCGACCATCGCAGAGATGAGATTCTCCACGGCGGAAACTTCCAGGGAATCAGTACAACGATCTCCATGGATCAAACACGTCAAGCCCTCCAGTTGTGCGGCAAACTCATCTTTGCTCAGCTGTCGGAGATCCTCAACTACACGATGAACGACGGACTTCCGCCGAACCTCAGCGGATGTGACGTCAACTCCGACTTCGGGTTCAAGGGCATCGATACGGCCACTGCGTCCTACGCATCGGAACTCGACTACCTGACGAACCCGCTGACCAATCACGTCGTCAGCGCCGAGATGCACAACCAGTCGGTCAACTCGATTGCACTGGTCAGTGCCAGGATGACCGGAACTGCGTTGGAGATCCTTCAGATGATGTTGACGAATGCGCTGTGTGCTCAGTGTCAGGCGATTGACCTTCGTTGGCTTGAAGGTCAGGTCTTCAGCATATTGGAGACACTTTTGACACGCTGCCACCTGGCTGAAAAGATCGTCGTTGCTGAGATCCCATTTCCGTGGTACGAACTGGCCTTCAATATGAAGGGATGTTCCAGCAAACTGGAAAGCTTCCTCGTCTCCAGAGGGGTACACGTCAACGGAATCCTGGTGGAGTTCGCCAATGAGATCAACGCACTGACGGAGAGAATGAAGACAGGACAGCACGTCGTAGATGTCTCCAAATGTCTCGGAAAAGGTAAGAAATCTTTAGCTTAAATATTAAGTTTAAATACTGAATTGTATACGTTGTATTTTAAGGTTGAACTCCCTTTTAAATAAAAATTCGAATTTATGTATTGAATGTAAATTTTGAATTTAAATACTGAACTTCAGATTCTAAGCTGGGGTCAACACTGGGAGATTGAGTAATAGATTAACATGTTAATGATCTGTTGAAAATTATGCTCTACGACGCATTTTAGTATTGTATTGAAGAAAACGTAGCATTATAAGTATTATAGTAATTGTAATTAGTAACTTCTATTGCGCCGGTAACTAACGCACAAGGCATCAACCAATGGCACACCAAAACCAAGCGTAAGTTTAGTCTGAGTTTACAACGCTATTGCTTTGCATACAACAACATCATGAATGATAGACTAAATGCGTAGAGCCATCGATTGAATCATAAATGGATAAAGCCAAAGGGCCAACGGAAGATTTCCTACTAGAATCACTCATATAGAGCGCCATCGAAATTCCAGGCATATAAGGCATAGTAGCTTCGACATCCTAGAATCTGCAAAGTATTACTGATAAAAGTATAATTCGCGACGCTTGACGTTGACTAAGACTAATCACTATCGTATATCTAATATAATTACATATATGGCGCAGTAATCATGCTACCAAAGATGTCGTTCGAGTGTGGCTTCAATTGACATTTATTAATTGAGGATGTCCTTTATGGACGATCCATTGAACTCGTGGTCCGACAGTGGCGCCTGCCTGGTGAATCGATTTCACAATTTTAACATCAGGCGAAATATATTGCCAGTGCTAGGCTATTGTAAAAATAACTAAACTGTTGGTGTATTTTTAGGAACCAGAGAGGCGTACATGTACGTAAGGGCAACTTTGAATGTTCGATTCAACTATGGAACGGAGTCCGATCGATTGGACAAATCCCTCGAGAAAATCTTCTCATCCATCAAGAATCGACAAATCGTAGATCTCGTCAGCAAAGTCTTCCAACAGGATTAGGCCAAAAGCCCAATAAAAGCCCAACCCAGAAAACGTACACCAGCGAACTCTTAACTTTTTATACACACTACGTATGCTAATAAATGCATTTAGATGCAAATCAATTTAATAATAAAATGCGGCTTCAGTAGTTAACGTTTCCTAATTAGCAATCAACCTCTATTTTTAATGGGTTAAATAAGTTATTGTGTCATTTCGGTTAGGCTAGATTAGTCATTTAGAATGGCTTTCTAAATAGATTTTTATGAAGCTTTGGATAAAGGTAGTATCTTCTGTCTATGATGTTTATAAGTTTCATATACCTACTTAAGTTTTTGTCCCATGTAATGAAACCTCAGTTGAAACAGTGGTTTTTCTAGTACGTTTTTTGTGCTTTCTAACTAAAATTGTGTAGCCTACGGAGGTTTATGCTTTGCTGCTGTTGTTTTTGCTGTGATCGTAGGTAGACTACATTGAGAACATCAAACATTTTATTTGTAAATAAACCGCATTTATCAGCATGCAACTTTTACACGTTTTGTTATCTTGACACTGATCGTCATTCTACAGAGAACAATTAACGATTTCTTCACGCATAGGCTACGTTCTTAATCGGGTTTTAAGCAATAATGATGACTCGAAACGCATGCAGCATATTTAAATACTTTGTACAAATGGGATTATACTTTCCACTAATAAATGGATGAAATGTCTCTAGTTGCCTCATTCTTGACTGAAACATGCCAGAAGACGCTGTACCATAGCTGTTGTTGAATTGTTTTAGTATAGTCCATATGAAGATATTATTAAGTGGACGTCATTATGCTCTACCATATGTGTCTATATGTAACACATGGGAAGCCCATATAGAGATATTGTTCCGTTGGCGTCATAATATTATGTCCCACATACGATTTGCTATTGGACTGTATTACCGAGTTCAGATGCCTGAATAATAGACTTTGACGTGTGGCATTGTATTTGCCGTTGTCCATTGTTATATTCCTGGCTTGAAAGTGTGAAGGTTAACGAGCAAGGTCCACGCACATCACGGCTCCTTCTTTGGGACAATCAAAAGACGGTCGGAATGTCTTTATTGGGTGACTCTAAGTGTAAATCGTCTTATAACGAAAGTTAATTATTAAAAACTTTGCAGTTTAAGATTAAGAATTATTGATGATTTAAATCAAACCTGTAAAACAGCAGATATTTAGCACCAACGCTCTCCATGTAGGCCCTACTCGTTATCTGCATCAGAAATTAGATTTGAAACTCTCTCTACCTACACAGCTTTCAACCTGCATCATATAATTATCATACTCTATTATTTCACGGTATTTTCCAAACAAATAACCAGTAGCGAGGGGTATTCCAGCGGTGCCATGGAGCAGGACCCAACTCAAGAGGAGGCGAAAAGTTTTGAGACAAAATTATTTAATTGTTAAACTAATTACCATATTTTGAAATCGGAAATAGCCATCATAAATGAATTAAATGTAATAAAATAAAATAACATTGCAGCCTGACTTAAAAAGCTGAAAGCAATCAATCTTCACTAATAAAACTGCAGCACAATATTATAGCTTGCCACGACCCTGCAAATAACAATCGCTTTAGCAATTGGAAATTTAACAATTGATCGGACATTTCATCTAAAATTATCTATAAATCGTGTCAATCGATAAATACATTAATCCTAATCTTAATCAATCATCGACTGATGCCTTGAGCATATGATAGTGGCGCTATAAAAGTCATGAGATTAGATTAATTCTACAATAAGTGTTTATTTAAATGATTGTCACGGTTTTACTCTGCTGAACTGAAGGAACTGTCCATGTCGTAGGCAAGCTGGTCGTAACCTGGCTGGCGTTGACTCCACGGGTTGGGCATCGGGGGACAAAGCATCGCAAAATAGCACAAAATAATGTCCCTCTACATTAGAGGTTGATTGGGAGTGAGAGTCAGTTGGCTCCATCGAAGTTTCACACACGTGAAGAACCAGCTTTCTCAGAACACACTGACGAACCAGTTGTCTCAGGACACACTGGAGAAACAACTGTCTCAAAACACATTGGGGAACCAGTTGCCTCGATCAGGATTCACTGACGAACCAGTTGCCTCATGATACACTGAAGACCCAGTTGCCTCATGATACACTGAAGACCCAGTTGCCTCATGATACACTGAAGAGCCAGTTGTCTCAGGATACACTGAAGAACCAGTTGTCTCAAGATATACTAAAGAGCCAGTTTCCTCATGATACTCTGAAGAACCAGTTGTCTCATGATGCACTAAAGAACCAGTAATGTCTCATGATGCACTGAAGAACCAGTTGTCTCATGATGCACTGAAGAAACAGTTGTCTCATGATTCTCTGAAGAGCCAGTTGCCTCACAAATCACAATACGTTGAAGAACCTATCAGTCGAAATAATGATACGAAGCTTGCTTGGAAATAAATCGAAAACCTGATCTGAATTCTTTTACTAGGAACTCAGCAAACAGAGTAAATGTTCTGCAAACATTTTGTCAGCTTCTTACTCGGCACAATAGGCTACATTAAGATGCTGCTTTATCTAGCTTCTTAAATGCTTTGACTTCTTTAATAACTTGACTTCTTTAGTGACTTTCTCGATGACCTGACTTCTGAAATGACTTATTAAATATCTTGACTTCTCTGTTTACTGTTTCCTTTTTTTATTATGTTGATTTTTCACGACATTTCTAATGATGAATTCTTTTCTTGCAACTGATTACTTTGACTCGCGCTTCCTTTACTTAACAAGGACACAAATGACTCAAAAGTCTTCAATTTCTCGGAACGTTGGAAGTCTGATGAGCGAGCGTCCTCCATCGAACCAACTGTAACTGATTATTTCAGATCTATATTATGCGGAAGAAGATTAGAGGAAGAGAATTGACTACGAATTGCTCCAAATGATTCACCTCGATTCTTTTTCAATGTGGATGCAAATCGCCCCTTAGACTGGCAAACTACTCTAGAGAAATATATTTGTCCCATTAGCGTAGAGTAATTCTGCGAAAGCTGTGAAAGAAAAAAGTAACCTTCGTTATTGAAGTATTTCGACTTAAATATATGTATTCCATAACAATACTGTGGTTGACTTACCTTGATAGACGGTTGTTCTCAAATGTTATTGTCGAAACGGGGAGAACAGAAAAGAGTTGAAAAAAATTAAAAGATGTTGTCACTCTTATAATATTATTACTAAACATTCCGCATACAATCCTCATCTATAATACATAATGTCGGCTACAGGCTGATTGTTACCAGATGCATAGATAAAATCGCCACTTTCACGAGTTCCATCCCAAACCGCAGCTTTAATGGCCATACCAATGGACCAGGACCACCACCACTACCATAAGCGTCATCAACAGCATCACCATCATTATAAGCATCTTATCATCATCTACATCAGCATCTCATCATCATCATCATCATCCTTGTCATCATCATCATCATCATCATCCTGTCATCATCACATTAATAGTATCAGCATCATCATTAGCATCAGTGGCGGAGTGGTGTCCTCTCGGATGCGGTTATGTCCTTGGTTGGTCATGGATCGGCTAACCTTCTACAATGACCCTATTGCGGATCGTCTTTAGGTTGTAAGTCGTCCGAAATTCATGGATGCAGGTCGGACTCCACAGCGCGTACCCGTCCGTTGCCTAGGGCGTCATCGCCTGGTCGTCTCTTCCTATCTACCAAGACCCGGATATCATGGCGTAACCAAATACCAAACGTAAATATATGTTCATATCAAAATACTGCGGTTGTCCTACCTTGATAGTCAATCTTGCCATCACTATCTGGATCGATCATCTTCATCATGTCTTCGATCTCCTCATCCTTCAGCTTCCGGTCCGATAGATGGCGCAGGGCCAGTCGGACCTCCTGAGTCCGGATGTAGCCCTGACCATCTGGATCGAAGACTCGAAAAGCCTCGCGGACTGTGTCGTCCATGTCATCCGTCCACTGCTGCTTATTCGCCATCAACTTAACGAATTCACTGAAGCTAACCGTCTGGTTGTCTGCAATGTGAAACACTAACATAAAGTACAAGTTATGTTACATTTACATTACCACATTACAACATTTGACATGGTTTCCGATTGGCTTGACCGCTAACCTTACAACGCGAAGTGTGCTGGTTGGAGCCTCGCCTCAAACGGTTACTGTGTATAGGTACTTCGAGCAAGTCCTTCTCGTCCTGTTGCATCATAAACAATTAATGCCTTATATAATATTTAGCAGTGCATAATAAATAGAAAAATATTAATAATAGCTGAAAATAATAATTACACCGACACAGCTTCTGTGTACATTGGAATTCCATAGTTAGGCACAGCACCATAATTATGTTATGTGACAATATGTGAACTTAGTTCAACTTACCATCAACGTCCACCTCGTTGATCATATCCATGAGCTCCTGCTGGGTCGGATTTTCCCCAAGACTTCTCAGCAGAAAACCCAGTTCCTTTGTGCTGATGACGCCATCGTGATTCGTATCAAAAAGTTCGAAAGCCTCACGAAACTCTTAAAACAATGACAAAGTAATTTGTGCATCCACTCGTAATTTCTTTATTTAGAAAAAATGTAATTCTACAGTTGAGAAAGAACAGGGAGAGAGTTCCGAAATCTGAGCCCTCCAACCGAAAAGCTCGTTTCCGAAGAACAGTTGTAATTTGTAGGTAGGCGCTATGACTAAGGAAAGATATTCAGTCTCTCTTGGTTGCTGTTTAACGACACTGTGTCATAACGAAGATGATCAGTGTCGCCCTCCTCCTTTCTCTGGGCTTGGGACTGGCACTACCACATGTAGGGTAGAGATATTCAGATACTGTCGTGTAGTTTATACCCTACCGTTGAGTTGCTCCTGTGTAACGCTTTTCTGTGTAGGAGTCTGTAAATAAACAATCAACTTAGCGCTTTACTAAATGGTTAGTCATTTCACAATTTGACTGTCATTTAAAACTGTGACTAGGCTTAGCAAAATGAGGCTAGTTTGTTATTATGAGATAGGAGGTATCCGCTTTTCAAGTAGGCCAAACCTTAACTTAAATAAGCTAAAATGAACGGAACTAGACCAGTGGTTCCCAAGCTCTTTTGATGGAGGGCAAAGTCTTACTTTTAAAATATCATGGCGGGCCACAGAGATCTGAGGAGCCGTCCTCAGTTGCAGTGGCGTAACTAGGGGTTCGCGCGCCCGGGGGCAAGAATTTCCTAAAAAAAAAATTTTGTTGTTGCTTTTTCGTCTTTTTCGTGAACAAATTCGTCAGAAGCCTCATTTTGCGCCCCCTCTCCCGCGCCCCATGCAAAACTCATGTATAATAGTTACTTTTTTGCTTTTTTCCACTATTTCTTTAACAAAAAATTGTCAGAAGCCTAAATCAAGAAAACAAGGTAATTTAATTTTTTTTCAAAAATTGTGAGTGACTGTCGCGGGCCACATTCAAAAGGATTGGCGGGCCACTTTTTGCCCGCGGGCCACGGTTTGGGAACCACTGAACTAGACCAAAATTAGACTGAATTGGATTTCACTAAGGTGATTTGAAACAGTTTTGTGATTAGTGTTTAGATAATGCAAGCAATGTGGCACCTGTTGCGTTGAAAATGCATAGCTTCAAGAATCAGTTGCAATTGGTTAGAATGCTAACAACGTTCCATTCAGAATAAACTGCAACTGTCCGAAAACAGACTAATTCGAGGCAAAATTACTTATGATTTAAGCTTGTCAAGACTAAGCTAAAGCTAATTCATGACTTCATGCTAGTTTAAAAGTTCGGAATAAATCTTGAGTTAAGATTGAGATTAGCGGTTACGTCAATGATCGATTTTCATCGTGTGCAGTTCCAATACATAATATCAAACGTCATTTAGAAAACGTGGCACAGTGATCTGTTTGGTAGCGCTCTGGATCTCAAATCCATCGATTCGTGGACAAGTTGTTGACCCCTCCTTGCCTCACTCACGCCTCAGATTCGGACTTGCTTCCCCTGCGTACATACTGAGTGCAGTTAAAAGTAAATAAAATAACTGAATAATACCTTTTTGTTCTTCTTGCTCATTTTCGTGCGCTTCGTCTTCAGTATGTAATGCAATCAGAAACGCGTGCCTTTCTTCCAGACTGCAATTCTAGACAACCACAAAACGATAGCCTACTGTTTCACTGCAGCCGAATTACTGTATCAGTCCCAATAAAATTAATATCATCACCTATTGAGAAATAAATCAACTTGAAACACAATTTCAAACTACAAAAATATATAATTATAAGAGTGGCAGATCTGTAACAGGCCTCACCTTCAAGCAGTCGAACTCCAACAAAAATCTACACGTGAGCAGTCCGAGTCGCATTCAAACATTTTAATTAATTGTGCTGTTGGCCTATGGCAAATGCATCTTGTACTACTAAAATGTTTCTGCTGTAATAAAATATAATCTTCTTCAATATCCTAGAATTAGCAGTGCAGTTAAGAATATAGGCTAGGTCGGTCCGCGCCTGACGTGTGTAATAAAACGGAGAATAATGAGTTGATGCGTTGACCTGGTTACGCTGAGAGAGCGGCGGCCTGTAATAAGGGACTATGGGGACTTGTATTTCGCAGCTGTTGAGAGCACCTTTAATACGGCTAATAGCGCTAACTATCGATTTATTGGACGTATTAATCAACAAGGAGATTATTATAGAAGACAGGTAGAATAGAGAGACGCAGGAATACATCCAGGCGGACATGGAAACATACAATTGAAGACTCTGCTATTGTTCGATGCAATTTCAGAGATAAAGAAACAGCTGGGCAAGGAGGAGAGAAGAAGAGAGAGGAGAGGAGGGAGAGAGAGAGGAGAGGAGAGGAGAGGAGAGAGAGAAGAGGAGAGAGGAGAGGAGAGAGAGAGAGGAGAGGAGAGAGAGAGGAGAGGAGAGGAGAGGAGAGGAGAGGAGAGGAGAGGAGAGAGAGAGAGAGGAGAGGAGAGGAGAGGGAGAGGAGAGGGAGGAGAGGAGAGGAGAGGAGGGAGAGGAGAGAGGAGAGAGGAGAGGAGAGAGGAGAGGAGAGGAGAGGAGGAGAGGAGAGGGAGAGGAGAGGAGAGGAGAGGAGAGGAGAGAGAGAGAAGAGGAGAGAGAGAGGAGAGAGAGAGGAGAGAGAGAGAAAGAAAAGAGGAAAGGAGAGGAGAGAAGAGGAGGAAGAGAGGAAAGGAGAGGAGAGAAGAGAAGGGAATAGGAGAGAAGAGAATAGGAGAGAAGAGAATAGGAGAGAAGAGGATAGGAGAGAAGAGCAGAGAAGAGCAGAGCAGAGCAGAGGGTAGGAGAGGAGAGGGTAGGAGAGGGTAGGAGAGGAGAGCAGAGCAGAGCAGAGCGGAGCAGAGCAGAGGGAACTATGAACAGGTTGCAGTATGTCAACACTGGACGAGACTAAGTCTATGTTAGTTTGGTTCTACAAGTTAGCAAAAGCCTGCCAATGGTGAATTTTTCCTATATTCATGCATTTTATTGATTCAGTTCAACTTGTTGCCTGCCATTAGTAAAATCTAGCATATATTATTGTTGTCAATATACTGTGTCTAAGAAATATTGGGCAATCATTTCGCTCATGGCCCTCATGGTCTGCCAATCCTCCGTTCGCCTTCTCTCTTGCAGCTTTCCACTCACGACTGAAAACCGAACTCTTTACGCTGTCTTATCCTATTTCTACTCCTGCATCACCGCATCACCACCATCACCACCGATTTCCACCGTAGCACCATCCTGTCTTCTCGACGCTGTCATTCGCTAGGTGGCGTTGGTAGGACAGATGGGCGCCTTGCATGGCTGGTATACAGTTAAATTCGACTCATGTATTAACTTGTAATCATCTGTTAGGATGTTTAGGATAGTTAATACTATGACTTGTAATCATACAGCGTACTTGTCAGTTTGCATTAATAAAGAAGAATATTATTAATAAAGAAGACTATTATTATTTATTATTAAGACGACGACGAGGAGGAGGATGAAGAGGACCCTAGGTGCACCGACGAAATTTAGTAACAACAACCGATGGTCACCACACCATTATCAGATGACCAAATACCTTGGTAAATGTTTTCGTACTACGAAGGAATATAACCTTTAAAGTAGTAGTTAACTTGTGTAACAGCGTTAATATTTGCTACAAAGTACATTGGGATATGTCTTATATTTTAACAGTGTATAACTTGTATTATCAGCTTGGTTAACGACGTTAATATTGATGACTGTAGGCTATGCTTTGGAAAAATGCTTTTATTGTAGCGGTAAATAACCCATAGGGTATCTTGTTTAACGTCTTTAATATCTATAGTAAAACACGTGTGTTAAGCCATGTTGACTGCAATATCAAGCGAGATGGTGGCCATGATTTTATGAGGGCAAGATTTTATGGACAGTTATTCTCTTTAGAGAGTTCGTATGACAACGCTCAGTTGTTACGATCAACAGCCGGAATTTGTGCCTGTTGTGGAATCTGGAAAATTGGGTGGGAAAGGTCGTTAGGAGAGTTTACGGTGATGTTGACGAAAACGCTAATACTAATTTGATTGGGGATTTAGCACAGCTTAACGGTGATGACAATGCGTGAAAGACAGTCACTGTGTTGTAGTAAGTAGGCCTATGACTAAAACGCAGAGACAATTATGCAAGAAGCAAATAATGATTGGCATCGGAATTATGCATGGTGCAGTATGGTTACCAATAATGAATTATAATAATGACGAGAACGAAGTTGCAGCGAACATGTGAATGATGTTGAATGAAATGTTTAAGCAATTACAACCGAATGAGCTTTTTTAGTAGTCTATGCATTCTATTAGACAGGTCAATACGGGCCAATTTCGAAACTGCCTGGAATTTTATACAAGCACACTCTTTGTGCTCGCTTACTAAGAGAACAGGATAAGCATTATCATAAAGTAGGCCCTGCTGTGACCGAATAGAATTTTTTTGAGATCGACAGAACTTCTACAAACGCAGCTCATGTCACTGTTAGTGATTGCAATGTGCCATATAACGTCTAATTTAAAAGGACTCCTCTGGCAATGTCGTTTCGGTAGTCGTAAAGTTTTATGTCGTCTCTAATGAACTGAGCTTATCTCGCCTTTAATAGTACGGCCAATAATTGCCTTTCACGTGCCATAGCTCGACTAACATTACACTTTGCAGTAGGGCTTTTCTGTTGCTGGCCCTCGGTTCGACGATACCCTTTCGCAATCTGTTCGGTGGGCTGTTTCCTTGGTATCTTTTCGTTATCAATTTCAGATGGTCTGTTTCAGCGCTTTCCCTCCTTAGGCTGCTTTTCTGTCTCATAGGTCTGCCCATTGGAATTTACTCTATTGCGATTATTGCTTTTGCAGCGTCATTGATTTGAGTCTAGTGCACTATTATAATAGCACTATAGAAGTTCTGAGAGTATTCTTGATTACCTCTAAATTCCTGGAAAATAATCGAGTATATGACATCCACGTCATGTTTATGTAAGGAAACTGAATTTGAAAAAAGTCAAGTCCACTCACCTGGTGAAATGTTCAATAAAACACAAGTTAATACAATCATCTGAAGCTTCATGATGCTTTCTCTTCTCGTTCACTTCAGTGTTATAACTTTTTAAACCATCTCACATCGAAGTTACAAACAGTTCGGTTACAAACTTCCGTTTGTTAACCTTGCCTGATTTGAATTCTGAAGCTGCACAACTTGCCAATGCAATAGTCATGTTAGCCAACGTTACACTTCTAGCCTACCTATAATTATACAGGCTTGGTTTTTTTTAAATTAGGGTCAAACATTATTGTGCAGCAATTACAAAACATATGGTTTGCTGCTGTCCTGTTAGAATGAAACAATCTGTTTGTTGGCAGCATAAGTCCTAATGAATAAACTCGTAAAATGGCCCAGTCAATGGAAATCGCAAATCTATTTTCACGCATATTTGTTTACGAGAGATGATTCTATTGGAGGAATTTGCATTAGCTATTTCGTTTCTGAGTAGTTTGCGTGTTGCCTTAGCTATAGGCTATTTGATTCACGAGAAAGAGTGTAATAAATGGCCAGTGAACCGAAAAACGTCTAAGAATTAATGGCTTCGCAGCCGAAATTGCAGAAGTCATTGCATTTGTACTCTGAAAGAAATCGCCAAGCAGCGTGAAGCTATAATGCTGCTCAGCATCTTTAATAACGTAATTTAGTTTAAAATTGCATGTTTGTCATATAAAACCCAGATCACCAGCCTTGCATTCTATCTTCATACACTGCTAACACCATAATTATCACCATTTTAGTTTGTTGCGCTATTCTGGTAATAGAGCTTTGGTTCAGGTCTTTTGTAGGATCATGTGCTGTCAGTTGTAATGTTCAGTTGTAATGTTCAGTTGTAATGTTCAGTTGTAATGTTCAGTTGTAATGTTCAGTTGTAATGTTCAGTTGTAATGTTCAGTTGTAATGTTCAGTTGTAATGTTCAGTTGTAATGTTCAGTTGTAATGTTCAGTTGTAATGTTCAGTTGTAATGTTCAGTTGTAATGTTCAGTTGTAATGTTCAGTTGTAATGATCCCTGTGTTTGGAATCGTCTACCACTTTGACCTAACTTGGCAACTCGTCATCATAATTTAAATCACTTGTCAAGACCTATAATTAATTTTGCTCTAGCCTTTACATCACTCCTCTTGGCGCCTCGAGAAAATTCAGCTGCACCTCAGATGCTTGCTCAGTTTTCACGCTTACAAGTGCTGTAAATAATATAAATAAATTAAACAATTAAGAAATTACTAGACAACTAAATTAATTTATTAATACTTAGGTTCCATTCTGTTTAACTAATTGAAGAACTTCCTATATAATTTTGCAATCGACGACTTTGTTCATCAGTTCAATCGTGTCAGCCAAAAAAGCAAAACATTCAAGTCAGGACAAACCAACCCTATGTACCAATCGACTTATACCAGACACACAAGCTTCTGTCTTATTGGATATCTTTCGTCAGAGAAAGTAATTAGCCAAAGCTAATTAGAAACAAACTCGCGATGAAATTAGCAACGCCAATTTTTTGGGTTGTGAATAGGCCGGCTCGGGCTAATTAGCTTCCTGTGGGCGCTGTTGAAATACCGAGAGTACGGTTGCGATGTAGGCCTAATAAAAATTATAACCTCGGCCGAGAAAAGGGACCACTTCTCTGGACTGGACTTAATGACATTTTCCATTAGCCTATACTTTATTGAGGTCAGGCTTATAACTTCAGAACGTTCGGTTCAAAATTGATGCACTCTCTTACGAAAATATACTATATCAGTTGGCTGGAAGTGGCATATAAAATTTGATCTATCGCTACCCAATGCGTTAATGACAGATTTTGGTCCCAACACAGCATGCCGCTAAGAGAACGAAGTTTGTTTATCATTACACATTTTGGTCACGTTTACAGCTATCAAATGCGACGAGAACTTACAAACGCATTTGGTACTAAAACTTAAAAGCCGACTAAAAACCTTAGTTTTAAACGTCACTATGAAGTCAGCTTTGCCTCTGCTGTTTTCTTAGTTTACATTGCTTCTTTCAACGTGCCAATCCATGAGATATCTGACAATAACAAAAGCAGAAGCTCAACGGTATTCTGTACATAATGCGTAGACACAAGCACAGGCCTAACAGCTGCAGCGCTCTGTGTCCAGTCTATCCAAGTGCCATAATACAATCATAGATTGCCAATTACTGTCTAAACTAGACGATAATTATGATTGGAAATCCCTATGTGTTGCAATTAAATGAGTTCTTTTTCTTTTAGAAGTGCTGTGTAAATATTCAACTATAATAACGACTGCGATTCATTGTTCCATAGCGATTCGTGCTACATTGCTACGCTATAGCACGCAAAGGGAGAGGGTTATAAGTTATAACACGCTTCATTATGCTATACAGATGTATGTGATATATTCTTCAAGACATAGAACCACGACTAATGTTAATAAAGCATTTAATTATTTGGTAATAATCTGTTGTGTCTTTCATTCAAAGGAAACCGATCTCAACAACATTAGAACACTTAACATTGATTCCGACTCTCTACATTCCTTGCCTTGCTCCCTCACTGTCTCTTCTCTTATTCTCTCCTCTCTGTTTCACCCTGTTCCAGTTCGGTCTCTCCGTCTCTATCTTTGTGCCTGTCATTGTATGTTCCTTCTCATCTCCTTTGCTCTTTTCTCATCTCTAAACTGCCTCTCCTCTCCAACGCGTTAACATAACTTGATTGGAGTTAATGGGAAGAGTGGGCCTATATATGTTAGCAAGCAGCTTATTAATGAGTTAGACTAACACAAGACAGTACGCGATTTTCTCGTGCTGATTCTTTCTGTTCCTATCATTGTGCTCCTGTAATGTACTAAATTCTCTCTGTTATTACCTCTCACCTCAGTGTGACTACTTTTGAATATTTAGCCACAGAATGAGATCTAGGTGACTGCGATAACTCCGTGCTGCTTCTACTGACGAACTCAGATCGACAAGTTTCATCGGCTATCTGTTCAACAAGTGTTTCAGTTTGGACGAGCACCTGCGATTCCTTCGCAATTGGCGGCAATGGCTTCTTCGCTATTAACCGCGGCACAGAATCTCTTTCTTCCGTCGACTGCGACTTCTGATCGGTGTTTGAATACTGTCCAGTCATCTCAGAATCACTGGCATTGGTTTCTTTCCTAATCGGAGGCAGTGGCGTGGAACGTTCGCAGGTAAGTGCACATGGTTTGGGTCGAGTGACTTTGTTACCGCCCGGTTGATCGGACATGCTGTCATTTCGTAGAAGACATTCGTCCAGCCGCTGCTGCTGTTGTTCTTGAACGATTCGTTCTTGTTTTATCGCTGCATCCGTGATGCGACGATCAATCTCGAAGTCACTGACCAATCGAGCGTCTTTGAGTACAGTGTCTTGACACCGCCTTGGTTTCTTGTCCAGTCTACGTTCCTGTAACGCCTTCAGCACCTCTGGATATAATGTACCGACGCTGAAGCCTCTCTGCAAGACCCGTCTCTCCATTCTGCACCGATGGATGTTCTCCGGGGTCGGAGTAACCAGTTCCGGTCGGTAGCCGAAACGCATCGTCTGCAGCTTATCGCCTCTGAAGGACTGGAGGACCTCTAGCAGAGCCTCCTTCTCCTCCACTGCTTGTCTCGTCCTGGCCAGTTCCCTCTCCATGCTGCTGTTCTCGGCCTTCTGGTGTCTGTCGAGGTACTTGGTAAGAAGGCGCTGGTGCCGACCTTCGCAGTAGTTGCGCTTGTCTGCCCTGCGTCGGGTGCGGAAAGTCGCCTCGAGGAGGCTCGCGTGGAGTGACCCCTTCCCGTATAGGCTGATGATCCCGTGACTGCGCCAACTGCCTGCACCTGCCTGAGGCATCGCTACGTCGTTCTCTGCCCAATCAGTAGTCCTAACAGAAACAAACAAGTCTCTTAAGGTTAATGTAAATGTACACGACTTTATATAGCGCATGCATGGCTTCAACCATGCTTATTTGTCAATGAATTGATCGGGTGAGATCCTTCAACACCACCGCCAGTTTAAATGAATGCCATGCCATTTAAGGTGCCCTTGTACGGATCGTGTTAGCACGAGGTTTAAATCCATGAAATAAGCCATCATCGGGAGGTGAACCGGGAACCAAACGCATAAAGGCGCATGGGACGTACGCTCTAACCAATGTATAGTTAATCGAGACAGCAAGGTAAGGTACGGTAAGGGAGGTAAGGGAGGTAAAGAAAGTATGGCTAGTGAGGTAAGATAAGAAAGTAGGATAAGGTGAAATAAGGTCATAGGTTATATATAAAGAAAATAAGAACAAAGAACTGATCAAACCGATTTTATTAAGTAATCAAACGAATTTATTTTAAAATTTGCATGTATTTCAAATTTTCCAATACGTACTTTTTAATTAAACGCAATTTGTCTGTAAATTTTTTACAAGTCTAATGACGCTTTTGATGAGTATCTGTTTGGCTCATTTTTGTGACAACGCTGCGCTATGTCGACGCTCTCGTTATCCAAACAGAATCCGCAAATACACAGTTGTACTGAAATTCTGATCAAAATATACCATTTCAGTATAAGGCGGCCCTCGCTATGACGCGGAACAAGATATGGATCCCAAATCCCGGGTAAGAGCGAGGGTCCAGTTTACTTCAGTTGGACTCATAGCGAAATAAAACATTCATATCGTGTTTCGTTGGGGTGTTACTTGGCTTTAAAACCCGCCCTTATTACAACCGGGGATATTCAGTGCTACAAGAGTTCATGAGGATAAGTCTTAAGGGCATTCTGTCAATGGTGTCAACCTAACACTTCGTCATTTCTTTCGTGTCAACTCATTGGTTCTAAACTGATCAGCGGCTGTTAATTTTATGGTCGACCGGTCGGCTGCCTTCGGATGCGCCAGCGTGCACATAAAATCTTCACGACTGTCGGGTGCGGAAGGGAGGAAAACGCGCCCCTGGGGAGACGGGCAATCATCCGCGAAGAGCTCAGCACTTGCTCCACCGCTTCCATCTCCTCTTCCCCGACCGATGGCCATCCCGCTCGTATCCTTCTCTTCCCAGGCAGGAGAAGGATACGAGCGGGATGGCCATCGGTTGAGGTTTAGTGGGCGCCGGATGATGACACAACTCTCAGGCATATGTATGGCATCAACAATATTCGCCAGACAGTTCCAAGAAAACTATGCATTCCTGTTTGGCTTGTTATGACGAAGACGACGATGATGAAATCAAAAACAACAACACTGCTACTACTACTACTACTGCTACTGCTGCTGCTGCTGCTGCAACTGCAACTGCTACTGCTACTGCTACTGCTACTGCTACTGCTACTGCTACTGCTAATAACTGCTGCTGCTGCTGCAGCTGCAACTGCTGCTGCTACTGCTACTGCTACTGCTACTGCTACTGCTGCTGCTACTGCTACTACTGCTGCTGCTGCTGCTGCTGCTGCAGCTGCAACTGCTGCTGCTGCTGCTGCTGCTGCTGCTGCTACTGCTACTGCTACTGCTACTGCTACTGCTACTGCTACTGCTACTGCTACTGCTACTGCTACTGCTACTACTACTACTACTACTACTACTACTACTACTACTACTACTACTACTACTACTACTAATAATAATAATAATAATCGACCCGTTGGCGTTTGGTACAACACACTCGTACAAGCCTACCACCTTGTCCCATTGGCGTTTGAGGAAGTGACCTACTTTTTATCATAGAGTTGGGCGCTGTTTCTCTCATATTACCGGTGACATGGGATAAACCAGCAATCTTTTCCAGCACATTGCCATCATAATCCATTGGATTAAATTCAGTGCGTTAACGCCATTGTTTTCCATGAAGCTTTACTAAGCCGGATATTGACGAGTTCCAGCCGTCCCAGAATGGTTTTTGTATTCTCCGGATGAAAATTTTAATTCCTGAGGAAAGACTAAGAAAAGACGGAGAAGAAGAAGAAGAAGAAAAGGAAACAGAAGAAGGAGAGAAAGAGGATGAAGAAGAATAAGAAATGACCAGGTTGGAAATGGAAATTTCTGTCTAAGAAACTATGTAAAAACCTTACGCCAGATGGAGACACAAAGGCAGAAAGCATGACGCCATTGTTACACGACGTCATCACATGAATAGTCCTCGTTTTCAAAACTCACCTATGCAAGTCTGCTCAATCCTTGATTAAGCGAACAGAATCGAAAACTGCAGTTACTTTAAGTGTACGTTGAATTCTCCACAACTGAGTAACGTTAAACGAGTTCAGTCAACGTAAACTGACCTATTGTAACTACTAGCCTATTGTGACAAATTCGATCGTCAATTGTTCAGTTTTTATACTCTATTCGTCGGTTGATATTCGACAATAAAAAAATCAGGAAGCGCTGTTCACCTATAAATATCCCTCCGTGGGGTCTCTGACTTTGCATCAAGATCCTCCAACAAACTACATGTTGACAACGCAATCGGTCCCTTGCATGGGTCTCTTTCGAGTAGGACTGTCTCGTGTCCAGTGAACTTGTCTGCCATAACGGACCTCCGCTACGCCCTCTAACGAGAACTATCGTCATCGGTCGTCTTGGTAACCACCTGTGAGCCACTTGAGTAGTGTTTGCCAACACCTGCGCTATATAAACAGCCACGGGGCATTACCTTCCGCTTGGCGGATCGTGTGTAAACAAGCGAGTCCACTTTAGAGTCTCTCTGCATTACAATCATATGCAGTGCTCTTCAACGAGAACCCACGGGAAGCCATGCTTATGCACAGAGGCAGGTTGAGTGATCGCGTGGTCATTGGTCAGGGCAGGAGAAAGGGGAAGTTTCGTCTCAACTGGGCAGAGGTCAATTTGCGGTTGGTAACACTGCGAGATAAGAACATGGACAGGTGCGAGATGTGTGGAGAAACCTTATCTTCCAAGTGAATAGAGGAAGAGGAAGAAAAAGAAAAAGAAGCAGAAGTAAAACAGGAACAAGAAGAACAAGAATAAAGGGAATAATAAATGCAATACTACTAGTACTACCACCACCACCAACACCAACACCACCACCACGACACCACCATAGGCACGTAGCGAGACTTAAATTCAAGAGGAGGTAACTTCACAGACCATTGGGAAACAACTGGTCAGTAGCCTATATAAAAAAGCAAGAGGAGGCAACTGCGTCCTCGTGCCTCAATGTAGCTACGCCTATGCACCACCACCACCACCACCACCACCACCACCACCACCACCACCACCACCACCACCACCACCACCACCACCACCACCACCACCACCACTACTATTACCATGATGAAAATTGCTCATTCAGCGTGATTCTAATACCCAAATTGTCTATCAGGTCGTCTTAAGGTTCGTGTCTACAAGTGACAGTCACTTCGTTTCGTCGGTCTTTAGTGAATGTGTTTCTAGGTATATAATTTCCATAAGTAAGTGAATGATTAAGTTGTCTCGAAAACAGTTGTGATAGAAAAGACGCTAGTTCAGTCAATCAAGCTATACAAGAAATTTCGTAAAATGGCTTAAATAGTAGTGATGATGATGATACTGATAATAATAATTTGAAAGCTGGACACCAAATAATTACATATAAATTATATGGTCGACTGTTATTCAATGCGATTCCATACAATTTTAGATCACCAAATGTGACCCTTAGCTATCAAACGACGCAAGTGTCTGCCACTGGCAGAGATTGTCTGAGAGACAGTGTATAGCGATCGCATTTCAGAAACCTCGTTAGCCTCCTTCATTCCTCCTTCATCGCATTTCGACGCCACATTCCCTTCCCATTTCACGAAACTGCTCCGAAGGATCTGTGACATTATGCCTTTGAGAGCCCCATGATGGAGCTATATAAATGATCGACTGCCTTTGCTGAGTCTGGCTAACTCCTGCGCTCGTTTTCTAGGAATTGGTCCCGACCCAAAGCGCAGTTTAAACTATGAAAACGCCGTTGGAAGTAATGTGGCGTGAAAGCCCGTTGACGCAAATTGACTGCTAACAATGCAGCGCATATAACGTATCACTTATGGTTGGTTTGCTTTAAGAGCCACCTCACTGTTTTTTTGGCAGTCGACATTGAATCCAATATTCTTAACTTGTATCATTAATTTGGAGGACCAGCTAGACTATTTTCTTTCATTCCTAACTTTATTCCCCATTCGTTTACCATCAATTTTCAGCGCTTCCGAAGGGACGCTATATAAATTTTTGAATGAATGAATGAAGATGAATTCTCGAACTATTTTCTGCCCTCTCCCTGATTCATTGTCGCTAGGCATTTAAGTGGAGCTATGTCGAGACTGAACTTAATTTTGTTTCATAAGCTAATACCTTAAAGACTTGTCTTGTTAAAGCGCGTTATAAATGTCTAATTGTATTGTATTGTATTGTAAAGAAGTCGTTCTGAAAACCTCAGAACTTATGGCCCAGTTTCGGCAATTCTACGGAAATGATAAATATCTTTTGGCAGAAATAGCATAAAAAACGCAATCTATCTCTATCCGATGCATTAGCAACCGCATTTGGTCCTAATATAGCATGCAGCGTAATTCAATTTGTAGAACAGTGGGTCAGCAACAGAGATGCATTAATCAGACAGAAATCAATATTCATGGTCTTTAGGGACAAGGACAGTTTCCGGATGATCGTATTTATAGCGACAGATGGTCCCTGTTCTCCGCTTAGGTCACATATAAATATATACAGACAGACAAAGAGACAGAGACAGAGACAGAGACAGAGACAGAGATAGAGACATAGACAGAGACAGAGACAGAGACAGAGACAGACAGAGACAGACAGAGACAGACAGAGACAGACAGAGGCAGACAGAGACAGACAGAGACAGACAGAGAGACAGAGAGACAGAGACAGAGAGACAGAGAGACAGAGAGAGAGAAAGAGAGAAAGAGAGAAAGAGAGACAGACAGACAGACAGACAGACAGACAGAGAGAGATGCAGGTAATGCTACAAAAACCTACAGAAATAATAAACAATATAAGCCGATTACACTAATAATATTGGTCCCTTATATCGTATAACTACTTTGGCTTCAACATGCAGTTTCGTCTCCTACTGGCAATCACTGTACGCTGTGAGACATAGAGATAAAGCAGTCTATGTTCAGACCTTTCTCCGACAGAAACGGCTTCCTCCCTTTGCAGTATACAAATGCGTCAAATGCAATTAATTTTACGGTCAATAACTTTATATTATTATCCTTCTTGACAAAATACAGCTGAGGTGTATTACTGTACGGTTTCTTGATCTCTACCGTTATTTCTGCACTTCAACTAAAACAGCGCAAAAGCCGACTGTCATTAACTATAATAGCCAAAGAAATGTAAGCACTCACATCGATCTGACGCTTGAACGAGTTTCTATTTATACATGTCTGTGTCTGAATATTTATAGCGCCTTTTTGAGCTTACAAAACACAAAGCTACATCATTCTGACTATCTGGTTGCCCAGCTGCACATGCAGTTATATTCACAGAATGAAATGTAAGCATAGTCGGTCCACTGGGTTTCTGTTGAATTAAGCCTAATCAACTTCCTGGAAAATGAATCTTGAAAACCTGTGAAGTCCAGCCTGTTCAGGTGTAGTTACAAATCTAAGTGCATTATTAATAAATATTAGGCCGATGATCATGTTTATGCCAGTGCATCCGTTGATAAATACCTAGGCTTACGTAAGGATCATGTGTTTCAATTATCCCATAATCAGCTTCACTTTGATCTCGACTTAATTAGTATCTCTTTGTTGGTCGGTAGTAGGGATCGGTTCGTATTTGGTTACTGTTCATTCCTGCTTTGCCCACCTGGTTTCTTCGCTCAGTAAATAACATCGATTACCTGCGAATCGATAAGCTCGAACTCATTACGATTGATTAATCTCATTTTATCTCGAAGATGATCTTATCAGGTCTGACAATAAGACAGACCTACAGAGGCCTATCAGGAAGGCCTATCAAGAAGGCCTATCAGGAAGGCCTATTAAGAAGGCCTAACAGGAAGGCCTATCAAGAAGACCTTTGGCGAAGAACTACCAAGAATGACTCTCTAAAGGGACTATCAAGAAGGCCTATAATGCTCACTACCCTATGCAGGCACACGTTCGCACACACTTCTCGACTTGCACTGTCGAAGTACAACACAAATAATGTGGTTTCAAAACACATACACACACGGATACATACAAGGAAACACACAGATACACAGACATACAGTTAAATGTACATAGGGACCGATACACGTACACTCGTACAGGACACGCCCGCAAAAAGTGGGAAGACTTCTGTCATCTACGTTGGGTGCGAATCTCAATACGTCGAGTGATTGTAACATATTATGCATTAATGCAGATTAAATGCAATTTCTTTTATATTAAAATTATTTTATTTTTATTTGTTTAATTTTATTTATTTATATTTTTATATACTAAAATAATTAATTTCATTATTGCCATAGTATATTATTTTTTAGTATGTTATAATATTTAGTTTTATTCAACCACTTCGTCCGATTCTCTTTCTCTTGTTGTACCAAAGACTAACAATACTTTTCGATAACGAACTTTTCGAGCTTTTCGATTGTTAGACCCATTTTTCACGTTTCCGGGGGAGGTTCAACCCCAAGTCCTTTCTTCGTCTGACCTGCTCAGTTCAGAAATTAATGCCGCCAACTGCCAAAATTACCCTACGTTTGTGTACTCTGGTAAGCTGTAATTTTTTGGACCCCCCAGGTCTTTTTCTACTTTCTACAACTAAATAAATGGCTGGCCCTACATTTTTTAAACTCTCTGCCTACTTCTTTTCTTTCTGCTCCTTCTCTTTTGCCAGTTCAGTTACAGCTAAAGATTTTTCAGCTAGACTATAAATTGCTCCTCGCAACTAACGATTTTTTCAGTTGGCCTATTCATCGACTGCTCGCAAAAAAAATTCAGTCGGCCTATTAATCGGCCCCTCACTACTTCAGAGGATTCACTCCAGACGGATACACTGGATCAGACTGCAGCTTGATTTGGCGTGCCATCGGTCGATGCTTTGTCCATAGACACTGGCGCAACAGAAGTTAATTAATTTATTTATAATAATGACAATGCATGTTCTGGTGCCTAATGAACAAATATTTAGTTCGATTTCCTAATCGGGATGTATACGTACTACCTGAATGATTCATTTTGCGGACAACTTGTTCTGTAATCGTCTATTTGAGCAAATCATTTTCAGGATCGGCAGATGCATAACAACATACATGGAGTCTGGATGGATGTTTGGATGGGTGGATGGATGGATGGATGGATGGATGGATGGATGGATGGATGGATGTTTGGATGGATGGATGGATGGTTGGATGTTTGGATGGATGTTTGAATGGATGGATGGATGTTTGAATAGATGGATGTCTGGATGGATGGATGTTTGGATGGATGGATGGATGTTTGAATGGATGGATGTTTGGATGGATGGATGTTTGGATGTATGAATGGATGGATGGATGGATGGAAAGCGAATAAAGGACAAGCACATCGAATAGAGAAAAACGACAATATTGCATTCATTTTTAATGTATTCAAACATTTATTAAGCGCTTCCAGTATGCGGTAAACTGTTCAGATGCGCTCAATAGGTCAGAGGTCAGAACAGCCAAGAGGAAATCTAATAAACGAGAAATCTCCCTTTTGCCATCAAATGTACATTTAATAACTAGGCTATAATATCACGAAATAATATATCAAACGAACCTTCGTAGCATGGTCTAACAGGAGACCAACATATCAGCCGCATATAAATTAAATAAATAGCATATTGCATACACATAATGTAGGCCATATGCTTATACATTGCATCCGTAGGTTGATGTCAGAAGGTTTGGGGATCGATGCCAGGGTGGCATTAAATCACCAGGGGTGTTCGTGGGACTGTAAACGAATGGCCTACGAAAGGGAAACACATTTGGTTTCTATTATACAGAGACACGAATTCAATTCGTAATCATCTCAGCAGTCAGTCTGTATTTCTTGTATGTGTTTGTATATGCAGAATGAGAAATAGGAAAACAGAGACAAATGAGAGATAGAGGAGAAGTTGCAGGCAGGGACGAAAGATAGAGTGAGACAGGTATAAAGAGTGACAGAGAGATAATCAGGAGAGAGAGAGAGAGAGAGAGAGAGAGAGAGAGAGAGAGAGAGAAGAGAGAAAGAGAAAGAGAGAGAGAGAGAGAGAGAGAGAGAGAGAGAGAGAGAGAGAGAGAGAGAGAGTTGAAACGACAAATCTCACTGCAGCTGTATACCAATCATTGCATGTAGCTCCGCCCCTGCCCTTTCTGGAGGTGCCAGTCTCAAGCCTGGGTAAAGGAGGAGGGCAACGTCAACCACCCTAGCAGCCATAAGACGTCGTTAAACACGTAACCTACACCTTTCGAAACGTGTCTTATGACTAGACACTGCTTAATGTTAAAAGTGTTCTTAGTACCTGATGCTAAATTGCCATAAAGATCGTTAACTGTGACTTGTGTAAAGAACGATTCTTTATCGTTTACAACTACCAACCATTTTGACACACCAGTTGATTGTAGGCCCTACATATCGCGTGCCTACCGCTCGTTTGATGCCGATGAAAATGGCTCTGTCCCTCTGTCTTTGTCTGTGTCTCTGTCTCTCTGTCTCTCTGTCTTCCTCTGACTGTCTCTCTGTCTTTGTCTTTGTCTCTGTCTTTGTCTCTGTCTGCCTCTCTCGTTGCATGTCTTTCGTTGATATTCGCTTATAGCGGTCGATTAAAATGCGTGTCTCGTCGTCATTGCCATTAGTCTGTAGCGATGGTTTGGATGTGCTTTGGATCGGAGTCGGAAGATAGCGAATGATGCTTCAAGTGCCTAAAATGCAAGGACGCCATTAGCAGAAGTACCTTGACGACTGAAGTCAACGCAACGGTGTCCGAGGCACGATCATCATGGCAACGCTCGTCCTTCCTTTCGTCCTTCAGTCTGTACGACCATCCGCCATTCTGTACAATTATCTGTCCAATTGTTTTTTCTCCGACTGTCCGTCACTCCATCTGTCAGTCCGTCTATTAGTCCGTCACTCCATTTATCAGTCCGTCTATTCTTCCGTCACTCCATCTGTCAGTCTGTCTATTCATCCGTCACTCCATCTGTCAGTTCGTCTATTCATCCGTCACTCCATCTGTCAGTCCATTCGTTCTTCCTTCCATCATACTTGCTGCTATTTGTTTCTTCCGTCAATCCGTCAATCCCGTCTATTCGTCCATCTGTCTTTTTGTCCGTTTAATCATCTCTCCATCTGTCCGTGCATTTCGTTGGTTTTGCGATCGGTTGTCATTTTCCTGTCTCCTTAACTCCTACGTTGTTGAAAGCGACGGATCTGCTATCATAGCAAGCAGGTATCTCTCAATACCCCAACATGTCTGATAAAGAGCGCAGCAATCTAATGCGCCATCTGCACGCAATAATTAGTTGAAAATGTCTAGCAGGATGCCACAATTGATGTACTTTCATCAGAAAACCTATATCAACTAACTATCTGGGTCACGTTATACTTGTCGGATGCAGTTGGTTGGCTCGCTTGTCCTTGGAGGCCGACTGCAACGGAGATAATGGACGTTGCGTATGTTCCTGTAGTATGCTCATCTGGTGGGACGCGGTGGTGTAGCGGTATGTTCTGTGCCTTGTAACCGATGGGTCGCAGGTTCGAATCTGCCTAGAGCCACTGCGTAGCGACCCTAGACAAGTTGCTCACCCATAATTGTCTATAAGGAAGGCAACTGGAAACCACTCATCCCTGGGTGGCATAAAGGCCAAAGGACCTTCCTTCGGGCAGAGAACTCATCATCATCATATTTTTCATTTGCCTACCTAACTCGCTCATTTCATCTCGATTATGTAGCTCCAGGCAACGAATAGCGACTACGACGCAGATTTGTTGAAATTATCTTTCGGTCTTTTAGGTCAAAGAGGTTTAGCGTCAATCTCCGAATTTGTAATCATCTCAGCAGATGACAAAATTACATATGTCTGATGTTCTGTGTGTGCATTTATACACCAATGTGCATTTATTTCATGTATGTATAATCTAGAATGAGACATACTGACTTTTATGTATGTATATTTTGAATGATACAAAAATAGACTCGGAGTCTTCGGTAACATCGACATCTTCGTTGAAAGCGCAAGAGGCCGGCAATTTTGGTTGACCATGATACAGTATGTATAATATCATAAGGTATCATATGCATATGTTATACTTTTTTTATGAGTCACCCATAGTCATTTTTAGTGTATGACTACCAGCGGTGGAGAGGGGACGGGTGGGGACGGGACGGGTGGGGTGTGCGTTTAATTTTTTAAGCCTGCTGGCGCCCCTGTGTGTGCATGCATAATTATATACATGCATGCACACAATTGTACATATATACATGTATACCTACATACATTCACATACATGCATAAATGTAATGTATTTAATACATGTATGTAGTCTGTATAGTATATAAACTACATACATGTATTAAATACATAAATACATACATACATACATGCATGCATACATACAGTGCTCATGCATACGTGCATACATACATACATGCATGCATAGTTGCATACATACATACATACATACATACATACATACATACATACATACATACATACATACATACATACATACATACATACATACATACATACATACATACATACATACATACATACATACATACATACATACATACATACATACATACATACATACATACATACATACATACATACATACATACATACATACATACATACATACATACATACATACATACATACATATGCAAGACTCTTGTGGTGTCACCGTGTCATATAACTTGATGGAAAGAATTGAGATATACGGACTGTATGATAAACACAGATAGACAGACAACCTCAAATACCGAATCTCGATTGACCGATAGCCACGTCAGCATAAGACAGACAGACACACAGACAGACACACAGACAGACACACAGACAGAGACACAGACAGACACACAGGCAGACCCACACAGACAGACACACAGACAGAGACACAGACAGAGACACAGACAGACACACAGACAGACACACAGACAGAGACACAGACAGACACACAGACAGACACACAGATAGACACACAGACAGACACACAGACAGACACACAGACAGACACACAGACAGACACACAGACAGACGCACAGACAGACACACAGACAGACACACAGACAGACACAGACAGACACACACGTTAGACAGACAGACACACACAGACAGACACACAGACCGACACACAGACAGACACACAGACACACAGACACACAGACAGACAGACACACAGACAGACACACAGACAGACACACAGACAGACACACAGACATACACACAGACAGACACACAGACACACAGACACACAGACAGACACAAACACAGACACAAACACAGACAGAGATTTACAAAGGCATTGACCCGAGTTGTAACTAGTTGAATGGGCTAACCTACAAGACCCGAGCAAGGGAGAAACCCTGAAGCCCTACACTGCATGCCCTATGGCAATGAGAATGTGATGGACCCAACTATACCGTAGACTGCGCTATCCTGGGTCATTGACTAAGCCATCGGTCGACCGGTCTCTATGGATCTTAAAGCAGATCTAGACTTATATTAGAAATCGATTGATATGGGACGATCCTCTTTGATTTACTGTAGGCGTGAATAAACATCTTTAGATGATCGTGTCTGCTTCTGCTGATCGACTTCAGGCTTTCAGGGCGTGTCTGGCTTCGAGCGATCGGTCGTTCGCTATGCCGTCACGGCGTCATCAGAACCACACCTGCTACATCACATGACAGAACTAAATCTTCCTACACAGCAAATATATACGTACATTTCGCAACATAAATATATAAAAAAATGCATACATAAATGAATACAGGCATACATACAGGTATACATAAATATATACAAACATGCATGCATGCATGCATACATACATACATACATACATACATACATACATACATACATACATACATACATACATACATACATACATACATACATACATACATACATGTATGTATGTATGTATGTATGTATGCTGTATGCAATACTGCTATAGCGCCCCTTCAATATTTCTACTCAGAGGCGCTCCCGACTACAGCGCGGACACTGAATCGGAGTTTCACGCCTAAGCGCATGAGCAATTGCGAGTGAAGGACTTGCCCAGGGTCCCTACACGGCGGCTTGTATTGTATTGTATTGTATGGTATTTGAACACTTGTTATAGCGCCCCTACCAGGTTGCCCATTCAGAGGCGCTCCCGACTACTGCGCGGACGCTGAATCGGAGTTTCACGCCGAAGCGCATGAGCAATTGCGAGTGAAGGACTTGCCCAGGGTCCCTACGCGGCGGCTTTTGAGGTGGATTCGAACCCGCAACCCTCCGGCTGCAAGGCACCGAACATACCCCTACACCACCGCGCCCCATATACATACATACATGCATACAACCATCTAAATGCATGCATACAACGATCTATTCTGCTCATGCCAGAAGCCATTTCGGGTGTTGATTAGCCTCATTTGTCATTCCGTTGGATTACTTTGTCTAAATGCAGAATTTTCTCGACAATTCCTGACTTGCTGGAATTAACTGTATAGCTGAGTTTGCGTGTCGGAACGGTTCTTCGTTTCTGTGGCGGATTTCGTACGTTTGACAGTATTTTCTTCGCATATAATTATCATCTTTACCTGCGAGACCACGTCAGAAGGTATGTGCATCCTGGTTTGCCGTCGAGCAGTGTTATTTCTATTAACTGTAACTGAAACTGAAATAGAATAATAACTGGAAAATGTTTGTCAGTTAACTGTAACTAAAACTGAAACTGAAAATGCGGAATAACTGAAACTGTAATTGAAACTGAAAAACAAAAAACTGTATGACTGAAGAATCAAAAAGCGTTAACTTGACAATGAAACGTAGGTTATTTCCTTACTTACTTATGAAACATCGGTTTTTTCCTTACTTACATTTTGAGTAGTAATCCTACTCTAGTCTACAGTCAGTTTTTCAGTCACTAGGCCTACAGTCAGTCTGTTTTCGACGTGACTCGGCGACTCGATAGATAGCAGAACGTGCGTAATCTATCACCAACGAGAGACCGCTGGGCGGTGGTGTTATCGTGTACCGCGGACGCTACTGCCTGTAGCCGCTCAACACTATATTACGGCAACACTATACTACTACAGTCTACTTTTCTGTGTATTTAGCTTCAGAGGAAATTGCATTGCTGGAATTCCGTCTATCAATCCGACGCAGTTTTAAACAGTGACGCTGAGCAATGTCGATTCGCGTTAGTATTAAATTAGACGAGTGACCGTCAGACTGTGTAATGCAACGAAAACTGTTGTCCAATAGGCCTTCCATTCTTCTCCGATAGGTAAACGGGTACCAACAAGAGCAGAGCAGCCACAACATTAGATTTACGACACCTTCCAAACTGTTCTCAGTTTCACCAACTGTTGAAGACTGCATTCTTCCGTATGGCCTGGGTCGGGAGCGCCTCTGAGTAGGGATCTTGCCATCACTCATCATTAAGAAAAATTCTGATGTGTTCCGCGGTACCACTTTACGCGCAGCGTAATATGCTGCGTGTGCCGCGTTGCGCTGTTGAAGGGATATTTACTTTATCCTATTTCTCTTGATTAGGCCGTTCATTGTGAGGAGCCAAACAGTCACCATAGAAGAATTCCTCCAAGCAAAAACAAAGATTATTCTGTCAGGCAAGATCTTAAAATACATATGCGCCTATATAGTTATATATATATATATATATATATATATATATATATATATATATATATATATATACTTATCGCTGGTGGTTTGAGCGGACTCAGTATGTCAACGTAATTATGGGGACATATGTATATACCGATTGAGTGTGGTTTATGAGGACTTATATATATATATAATTATATACCGATTGCGGGTGGTTTAAGAGGACCTATATATATATACCGATTGCGGATGGTTTATGGGGACTTAAATATCTACCGATTGCGGGTGGTTTATGGGGACTTATATATAAATACCGATTGCGGGTGGTTTATTGGGACTTATATATAAATACCGATCGCCGGTGGTTTATGAGGACTTATATATACACCGATTGCTGATGGTTTATGAGGACTTGACATGTCCTCGGAAACAGTGTTCTATACTTACATGTATATATATAGCATCTAGGAACAATCCGATCTATTCATTAGCGTGCTCTGCATCCGTACTAATGGCCTTTGACGCGAAATCTTTCGCCATTTTAGCCATTTCGAGTGATTATTAGGGTGGAGTAAAACAATTTTTTGAGCAAACGTTTTCTAATAGTGATGCAAAGTTGCCAGTATGTTAGAGTAAGTTGTGTGCAAAATATTTTTGATTTTGCTTTGTGTCTTCTGCCCTCTACCTGCGGTAATATTTTAATATGTGAAATTCTGTGGAAAAACGTCAATGTAGTGCATTTTTCTTGGACTGTGGGCGAATCTTCAGATCTATCGGCCATATCATATCAGCCAATTGCCGAAATCGCATCTGGTGTGATAGGCTACAGGATTGTGGAAGCGTAATGCCCAATGAGTGCAGCAACGTCATCACCAGGAACAAAATTAGGAGAGAACGAAAGAAGTGCGAAGCTCTGATAAAGCAGGGTGACCCAGTATGACTGCGTTGATGCCCTTCGCATTTCACTTCCAGCCCAGCCACAGCTAAAGATAGAGGACTAAAGCAGTTATTAGAAAGCAGTTGGATTTTTCAGGGGCAGTAAGCACAATCGGGAGCCAATTCCAAGTGGAGTGGCCAACGACCGAGAAGTCTTCACGCTGTCTGACCGAAGAGTGTGCCCGAGGGACCTGGAGCCCCGCCTAGCCGAAGAGCGCAAAGCTCGACGGGGAGGCTATGTCAGATACCGGGCGACTGAGGTCGGACAGGTAGGACGGAGGAATACCATTGAGACACTGCCAGACAAGCGCTGTTGTTCTATTGGAAATGTGTTACGAGGCAGGAAGTTAGTTGAACACATCTCGCATGTAGGCAGAGACTGGGGCATATTTTGGAATATGAGCAATAATCCGAGCAGCAGCCAAGGCGCCCTATTTAGCACAAATATTAGTGACCAGCAAGAGCCAAGCAAAAATTATAAATTTTGCTGGTGACAAAGGCGTGGACACAGAGGCGAAAATCTGCACATAACTTTGGGGGACAGATAGGCCTATGTCGGAACTTTGAGGACAGGCCCCTCCCCCCCCCATTATTTACGCCACAGCGTGGACAAAGACCACAGAATCATCATGGGAAGATTTTAAGAAAACACGCTAATGACGGAGCGGGTAGTGACCAAGATTTTTCATTGGTTTTAGCGCTAAGGGAGCTACTTGTAACTCGGGCACACTCTTCGGTCAGACAACGTCGAGCTTTCAAGATTGTTGGCCCCTCCGCTTACTGCACCTGAATAATATACCTGCTTTCTACTAATAATATTGCTTAAGTCCTTCATCCTTAGCTGTGGCTTGGCGGGGCGTGCCTCTGATTTAATAGGCATCTCTAAGAGGCGCTATATAAATTTCCGAAATGAATGAACTGTGCGATGCAATTTTCCGTTCACCTTCTCGTGAACTAAGGTTCTGTCCTTTCGACCGATAAACGAAATGCAAAGGGCATCAACGCAGTCATACAGTCACACCCTATTTAGCAGAGCTTTGGCACTTACTTTCGTTCTCTCCTAATTTTGTTCCTGTTGATGACGTCGCTGCACTCATTGGGCATTACGCTTCCACAGTCCTGTAGCCTATCACATCAGATGCAATTTCCGAAACTGGTTGATCTGATCTGGCCAATAGATCTAAGGATTCGCCCACAGTTCAAGAAAAAATGCACAACATTGACGTGTTTCCACAGAATTTCACATACTAAAATATTACCGCCGGCAGAGGGCAGAAGACACAAAGCAAAATCAAAAATATTTTGCACACTACTTATTCTAACATAATGGCAACTTATCATCACTATTAGAAAACGTTTGCTGGGAAATAAATTTCACTCCACCCTAGTGATTATACCCAATAACCATTCGTAATTCAATAATTTATAATGTATTGCTAGCTTTTTATAGAAAGGCCTACATTGTGACCGTGTGCCATGGAGCATGACACCTCTGGTTTCAATGCGCGGGACCCGATTGCAGAAAAGAACTAATTATCCCTTAACCCTCAGGCTACCAATGTTTTTTTGTGTCATCGGCTACCAAGGGGGAGTGGTTACCATCCCTCGGCTACCAAGGGGGAGTGGTTACCACCCCTTCTAGATAAATTCTAAATATGTAGCTGTTGAGAAACGTTTATGTAGAAATATCCGTTTACGTTTACGTGTGATGCTGCATTCAGCCATTTCACACAGGTTACGCGTATTATTATTTATTTTCATCACTTCCAGTGTTCAAAAGACAAATGAATAAGCAAGCAAATGAAGCCCTGCATTCCCTCTAAAGAATTGTACATTTGTTTCTCTTCTAGAAAAAATAATGAATTCGCTATAGTCAAAAAACTAAGCGGGGTGTTATCCATCCCCCTCTGGTAGCTCGGCTATATCGGGTATAACGTTTGAACGGTGTGAGATAGCACCATGATGTTTACCTCAGAATGTGCGCAAATGAACCTGCTACAGCTACGTAAAATGTCAAAATTATATTCCATATGGAACAAATTTGTTATGCATAAAAACGTAAGGAGGGGTGGATACCACCACCCCCGCCTTTGGTAACCCGAGGGTTAAACAAATCAATTCGTCAAATGCTGCATTGTATATGCCAGATTTCGTCTTGGGCCCCTTACATGATTGAATGGGGATAATTTCGTCTCAATGCAGACTTGGCTCAAGATTTTCAAACATGCTGGACATTGTCAACGATCCTAGACGTAATGGGGTAATGAAGCTACACATTTAAATTCTCGTCATATAATCTACAATTCGCAAAGTTGTTTGTTTTATTTTGTTACAGTTAATTTTAGGCTACTGATATGTGAAAGTAGCAAGTTAGACCTTCCCGGCTGAAATTAGAAGTTCCTTTAAATTGGGACAGAATACTGTAAATTGGGACAGAATACTGAGACTTTTGGGTAATAGGTCTCTTTTCTGAGATTTAGGACCTACAAAACGAGACGATGGAGGCTTACATTGGCGAGAAAATGAAGTAACGTAATATAACATAACAAGGGTTTTAAGTGGTTCAGAGGACGTATAGTCTGCGTTAGAGTAACTGCCAATTGACCTGGAACGTTTAATAGCCCATTTTCCATATCTTCCTCTTAACACTAGAAGTACCGAAGGGGTCAATGTGACCCATTTTTGTTTTTAACGGAACGCACCTCGACCCCAGATATAGCCCGGGTCCTCCTAAATTATTAGTGTATTCCCTCTGCCAAAATTTGAACTCGGGGGATTAACAATTTGAGATTTTTCCTGTTCTGCCTATAAACACCGAGGGTTAAATCTGACCCAAGTATTAGTACTTGCATGTCAGGCTACGCTTTTCGTATCTATGCTATTCTACAAATATTACAGATCAATGCTAATGATGTAATCAAATGCTAATGACGTAATCAAGTGCTAATGACGTAATCAAATCAAGTGCACATAAGTGAATGCGGCATCACGCCGGTGGCCTGTTCAGGTTTTCTACAACTTCCTTGACCTGGCAGGAATCAACTCATGGATTCTGTTCATGGAAGCTACAGGTAGAACGATCAGTTGTCGGGATTTCATGTTTCAACTTGCCATTGAACTTAACAACCCATATGTCATCTCGGCGCTGAAAAGAAACATAGTTGTCACAAGACGCTGAAGAATTCCTCGAGCACGGAATGAAGCGTCGAAAATGTCAAGATGCCAGATGCAAGGGAACCAAAAACAAGAGATCGATGTGCAACGTGCAATAATCATAAATAAATGCAATAAGTAAGTTGCAATGTCAGGATGTGGCGTGTGCACTGCTCGTGTTATGACGCGTAACATTTGTGTGATTTGTGATACTGATGATCATGATGACAATGTTACAAACTCAGTCCAATAGAAATTAAAATGTATGGTCGAGCATAGATCAGCAACTTATGATAACATCGGTAATGTCATTGACTCATTATGACAGATTTCACTTTTTATAGAATTTCAGAATTTTCCATTCCTTTCTGACATTGCAACTTACTTATTGCATTTATTTATTATTATTTAACTAATGTGAACAAAGTTGTTTTGTCAATTTCATTGAGTTTGCAATTGACTTTGCATTATAAAATATGTGGGGTCAAAATTACCCCTTCGGTGCTTCTAGGTAGTTCGATTTCTTGGTACCTCTAGTGTTAAAAGGCTATCACAATGTCCACTGAGACAGTGCCATCGTCCAAGCCATTCCACAAGTCTACAACTCTTGCACTGAAGAATTTCTGCCCTAATGTTCCTTTCGGCTTCTAAAATAATTTATACCTGTGTCTCCAAGTTGCCTTGTTTTATGCTAATGCAAAGAACCTCTGCATCATGGAGAGAAGTGTTAAGGATAATATGGTGCAGCACTTGAATGAATATAATATTATGAAAAGGGCAGTCAACATGGATTTACTAGAAGTCGCTCGTGTTTGACAAATCTGTTAGAATTCTTTGAGGAAGTCTTTGAGAGTAAAGCTGAGGGAAAACTTGTAGATGTGATTTGCTTAGATTTGCCAAGGCATTTGACAAAGTACCTCACAAAAGGCTGGCCAAAAATTTGCAAGCATATGGGATTAGAGGGCAGGTACTAACATCGATGCAAAGCTGGCTCTCAAGTAGAAGACAAGAGGTGGGCATAGATATTCTAGCTGAATTCTAGCTGACGGTGTATTTTTTTATTAATGACATAAATGATGGAATTGTACCGAAAATGTCTAAGTCTGCAGATGGCACAAAACTCTGCAGAGTAAGATAGACAGATAGAGAGAGACAGAGATTATGATCTCAGTATTTCTGTGGAATAGATACTATAAGCCTACATGTAGCAAAAACCTTTATTTAACAAAACCACAGAAACACTTTTTGTACATATTATTTCTATATTTTGCATATATGTGTTCTGCTGCGCCGGTGAATGCGCTGGTGTCTCTGACGTGTCTTCGTGCGGTGATGCGATAATAATATTGGAGACTTATACTACATTACATTACTTAACCAACAGAAACACACGAACACTTCGGACCCGATCACATGCTATAGGAAATTATACAATGAAACACACACACAGGCCGTGGTAGCGATTTACATGGGCAACAATATGCAAAATATTGAATTGAAGCAGGACCACAACTTCCACTCATATTTCCACGCTCCCACATCAAGTACCAGTTCACCTTGCAAAATCTTCTTTTCCTATGAATCCCTTAAAAAATTTTCAATGATAGAATTAATACACATAATATATCTAAGGCTTAAGCATACATTTGGACAAAAAAAGCTAATTAAAACAAACTATGCCTCTCTGTGTCTCTATGTCTCTCTATCTCTGTCTTCATCTGTCTGTGTCGGTCTTCTTCAGAGAAGAATGCCAGTCTCTATACATGTCGCCTTAACGAGTGCTGTTACCGTATGGTGTTATAAAAGTGTCGTAAGCATGACTAAAGACGTTGGAAGCGGGCTTCTATTTCACGTCGCGGGGGTAGGGAATGGAAGGTCGTGGCGATGACATACGGGCAAGACAGACGAATACACATATAGGCAGACAAAGCGAGGCATCAGACAGAGAGAAAAGGAGATTTTAGAGATCCATAATTCAATGGCTATGTCCTCAAAATGATCACCCCAGTCCGACTCTGAGCGCACTTAGAACTGTCCCACAGAACAAATGCAATTTTCAATTTATAATCGCAGGGGAAACCTTTGCGCCGACAAATGTTATGTTAACCCGCAGGCTACCGAGGTTTTTTTTCAAGACAACACTGGCTACCAAGGGGGGGTGGTTACCACCCCCTGGATTTCGTGTTTGGTTTCACATCTCATAACTTGTAATACAGCATTGGATTCATCATTCATTTCTGCACAGAATGGTATATTTAGTTGTACATTATAGTGAATGCACCTCGAAATTACATCACTTTTAACAACGGAACCCATTAATTAGCAATATTTTATATTATTGCGTACATTTTGTACTTTTGGATATCTAAACAAATATAAGATTATGTGTGTTTTGAAACTAATCTATGTATAAAAGATGAGGTTTTTTTTGCACATAATCATCCCTACACATGTTTATATAGGTATCTCATAATTGTACATCCATACATATATATCCATACATATATATCGGTTTCCGTTGTAATGCTCGTATTCAGCTATTTTCACACAGATTAGGCGTATTATTATTTATTTTGATCACTTCCGGTATTCAAAAAGACAAAGATGTTTTGAAACTAATCTATGTAAATGAAGCCCTACATTCCCTCTAAAGAATGATGTTATAGTTGTTTCTCTTCCATACATATAAATCCATACGCTATATACAAAAAATTCCGGGGGAATGCTGTATTCAGCTATTTTTCACACAGAGTAGGCGTATTATTATTTATTTTGATCACTTCCGGTTTTCATAAGACAAAGATGTAGGTATGCAAATGAAGCCCTACATTCCCTCTAAAGAATGGTATAATTGTTTCTCTTGTAGGTAATCCCGCTCCCACCCCAGGCCACGCGAATATAGTGGTCTTTAGCAATTAATAGAAGGAAGACGAGGCAGAGCGGATACTGGGTCCAACTCCGAACAGACGTTGGCCCGCTAGCTTAGTACTGGGAGGCTCATTAAGCTCGGGGTGACGGTGTTTCGTGACGCGGTTACTGGGCCACTGTGTCAGACTCATTCAGTATAAGTCTTCAGTGTAGCTAGTATTAGGCAGGTGATTGCTTGATTAGTTAGTTAGTTAGTTTTTAGTTAGGTAGATGGTTGTTTGTTTAGTTAGGTAGGTAGATGGTTGTTTGTTTAGTTAGGTAGGTAGATGGTTGTTTGGTTAGTTAGGCAGATAGGTGGTTGGTTGGTAAGTTAATTAGTTTGGTAGGTGGTTGGTTAGTTTGTTTGTTGGGTGCTTGGCTAGTTAGTTACGTGGCTAGTTAGATGATTAGTTAAGTAGGTGTTAGTTATGGAGTTGCATGGTTGTTAGTTAAGTAGTTAGTTGTTAGTTAAGTAGTTGTCAGTTAGGTAGTTAGTTAGGTTACTATTTAGGTAATAAGTTGGGTAGTTAGTTAGGTGGTTAGTTCTTAGGTAGCCAGTTGTTAGGAAATTGTTAGGTAGGTAGCTGTCAGTCAGTAGACCACAAGAGTGCAGCTTTAAATATAACAATTACACGTCGATAATAGCATCTTTGCACATTAGATATTTTTCATTTTTGCTAAATTGTTATTCAATTCAATTCGATTCAATTTTATTGTTCCCAACATAATACAACATAACAAACGTAAAACATTAGTCACAATTCTATCACGACTAGAAAGTACATCATATTTAAGTAGTGAAGGAGATAAATGATCAAAATTAAAATATAATAACCAATTAGGGCATCTGTCCATTAATTATTATGTCAACAAATTTTAGGCAGTTTTTGACCCCCTCCCCTCTTGTCAACAACTGTCAAACATTGACGGACCCCTAAAAAATTATGTCAACAATCTCAGAACCGCCTCCCTAAAAGAACCACAATGGCTCAATACATGTAGAATCATTTTTAAAAAAAATTTACCCTAAAAATGCAATCTCGAATTTCAAAATATATGAGTTTAGTTTATTACCAGCTTTTAGTAGTATTAAACAATAAGCACTTTATACATTTTTAGCATTACTTAATGTTTTCACTACCATTTTGAAGGGTTTGTGTTGATTCATTGGAAAAAATTGGTTGACGTCAAATTGTACCGAATCCCTCCTTCCCCTTGTCAACAACTGTCAAACTTTTCCAAATCCCCTTCCCCCTATTTTGTTGACATAATTAATGGACGACCCCTTAGTCAGGTGTACATAGGTCACAGCAACTAACATTTCAGATGAATTGGGAGCATCAAGCACCCCAAAGGAACGAGTGAGGGTGGGAAGAGTTTATTGTGGTATTTATACATAAATTCACAAGTTTGAGTGAAGTTGATTTTTGTGATGGTTAGGAGTCTTATTATTGTCATAGAACTGGTTTAGTAGTCTAAGAGTATACTAGCTATCGGATATAACTTTGTAACTTGTTTCAGTTGTATCCTATATAGGAGTGACTGTCTGCAACCTGACCTGCAAGTCCTGCATTCTAAAATATGGACACGCAAATGATAAGTTGACTGTAAAAGAAATATTATGTATACGGTTATTACTTGTATACCAGTCAGTTGACTGTCAACTGACTGGTATGCCTTGTGCATAAACAGGTGGCTAAAGCTGTATCTGACAGCTGCGCTGGTCGAGTAGCCCAGTGACGTCACAGCGCCCCACTCCGATTCACGCATATTCATGACCCCCGTATTGGGCCGACCTGTGAGTGGAAAGATCTTGAGGCAGAGCGGATTTCTGGGTGTCGCAACTCCGAAGTGACGCTAATTAGTTCACAGCTATAGCACAGAGCGGTCACAGAGCGCTCTTTGACGGTCTGTCGTGAATCGGTTACTGTGCACTGTGTGCAGTGAACTACATCTAAAAATACGATTGGCAGGACCTGGTGCCATAAAATCCCATTCGACTGAGATATTATGACAGGCAGCATTCGACAGGTCGTAAACGCCACATAGGCATATATGCGTACATGCATGCATACGCATACTACAAACATTCACACATGCATACATACATAGACACACACGAACATCATACATACATAGACACACACAAACATACACACAGACATAGGCCTATATGCATACACACATCCACACATGCATACATAGCGAGCGAGAAGAAATAGCTTAAACTGAACCTGAGCCATTATACGGGGTTGATTAAGTAGTGGTGTTACACAATCATCATCTTCATCGTCATCGTCATCATCATCATCATCATCATCATCATCATCATCATCATCATCATCATCATCATCATCATCATCATCATCATCAAATCAATTCAAGCAAGTGAAATATATTGTTACGCTGCAACAGACTGGTCGGGAGACAAAGATCGAAATTAACAAATTTCTGAATTTCGCATGTCTGTGTGAATTTATAACCAAAATATTTGTAATTTTTTGCATCAAACTATGGCCTAACATGTTATCTATGCAATGGAAAAGTATTGAATGGGTTCTTTATCAAAAATATCCGAAACCATCAAAAATAATTAACATCGCCCGGTTGTTACAAGTTACCTTAGTAACGGGATAAGTTGTAACATGAGCACGGACATGTTGTTACGATATTGGGAACGAAAGTTACACAATTTTAAATTTTGCTTCTTTGCTAAATTGTAACCTGAAAATGTCTGTAATTACACCTTAAAATAAATCCACCATGTTAGGTACGTCATTGTGCAACGTTGGTTAGTTAGATCATTATTGTTATTGTTATTGTTATTGTTATTATTATTATTGTTATTATTCGTGTTTATTATTAATTCAAACTGACACTCCACAGTTTGAT